>JASSUY010005554.1:0-17890 GCA_032466535.1 Forpus xanthops | reverse complement strand
AGTTAATCTTCAAAACAGGAGAAAAAGTCTGTCAAATCTGAAAGCATTTCAAGCGGTAACTCTTTGAAGAGGTCAGAGAGGAAAATAAAGATCCTTCTTACACTGCATTATATATTATGTTTTTTTTTTCTTCCAAAGACATATAATTTAAAAAAAAAAAACCTGTAACTGTGTATACACAAACCCTATATTTCATCTAAAGCACACTTTCAGTATATTCTTTTAATGGAAATGGCTTTGAAACTTCCCCTCTCACATATCTGAATTCAATGAATTGATAAATCTATATCAATTAGCAGGCAGCTTTTTGTGTTTGCTATGAGAGGCTAAGGAGGGAGTGGAAAAAAAACTGCCACAGTGATTGTATTGATTTAGTTTCCCTGATTTAACTAAGGTTCAATGAGAGCAGCGCATCAGCTGAATTAAAACATACAGCTGGTCTCTTAAGAACATTTTGCTGAATTGTAGAGAAGTGAACCATCAAAAGACAAGGGTATTGAGTTGACAATAATACTGCTCTTTATCCTGTACTATAAGCTGTAACAAGCTTTCTTTGGGGCAAGTTTGTTATTTTCCAATTTTTGAAGGAGTAAGATGTACAAAAGCAGGTTTGTTTTTCTTTTTGTGTGTGTGTGGGTTTTTTGGTTTGTTTGTTTGTCTGTGTTTTGGTTTTCTGTAATTGGTAGACCTACTACACAAAGCTGTTCTAGGGGACAGGCAAGGGCATCTTTATAACATAATTTTGCATTATTGGATAATAAAGACTGGTTATTTTTGTGAGAAAATGTGAAACGAGCAAAGCAGTGCAATCCAGTCCAAACCACCCAGAGAAGACTTAGAAAACTGACAGCATAGTGAAAGGGAAGGGCACTGCTGTGACTTCAACACATGATTAAGATTCAGAGCGTCAGAAGGTGTTTTTGTCTGACAATGTTTGCAATACCTTATCGAGCCTCTGAGTACAACTGCCAATATAGTCATTACCCTGCCAGTCACAGGCTCTGACCGTACTTAACAGTACATTTCTGTCACTGTCACCTGCATGGGATTGGCACACCACTGCCTTACAGTCTAGTCCTGATTAATCCAAAATGTTTTAAATGAAACTGTTAATTTCTGCTCTTCTGAACAAAATACCTTCTCAAATATGCGATTTCTAATATTCCTCCCCAATACTTACATGCCTAGCTATCCACATACATAGTCACTGAGGGTAAGGAGGTCCTGTGCATTTTAATGATAATCCACTTGCATCCCATAAATCTGAGGTTGAAATGGGATATAAACAGCAACTAACACACACTACCAAATCGCCATATTACACATTCCACATGGTCAACTCAGCGGCAACTCAGTCTACCCATAATCATAATCTTCCTGAACATTTTCCTTTGCACTACCGTTTTATTGACAATAACAAAATAAATATATTTTTTGACCAATATTTAGTTCATTCACATACTATTTTTCTGTAACTGTCTCAACAATGTGCAATTTCAGTTGGTCAGTCTTCACTTTAAAGTTTCCACAGAAATAATAAATGGTATCTTGTCAGCATGCAAGATAGGATGGATTCCAGGAGAGGCCCCCATCACTGCAGTGCAACAAACCCCCTGTAGGATCCCTGGATCCATTGAAACTACCCAAGCCCTTCCTGATAACCTGTGGTGAGAAAATAGGGCATGAAAGGAGCAAAGCACAAAAAAGGGCTTTGTGCCATGCTGAGATGAGATTAGTATTTGATGGTCTCAGATTTGGGAAGAATGTAAGAATTTTAAATTAACAAAATAGACACTCGATAGTAAGTCTTCTGTCCCACTCTTCTGATTTTGTTATCCCTGCACAAATTTAAGATTTGTCTTTATTTCTTTGAGGCCTCTACTGCACTGCTTACTCTGCTTCAGTATGAAACCATGCCACAAAATGTGCTTGCCCTTAGGAAAGAAAAAAAGCAACCCTGAGCTAGAAGAACAACAAGACAAATATAAAGTTATTATTTATACACAAAAAAACACTGAAAAGAGATACAAATTAAAAAACTATAAGCATTTTTAATTTGCTATGTCTCAGTTATGTGTATCTTGATCAGAGGAGGACATGCACACAGAACGTGTCATATACAATGAAGAGCATAACTATTAATATCTAAATTTTAAATTTTCTTTTTCTGCTTCTTTTTTCCCTTTCCTAAGCACATCAGACTCTTGTCAGGTTTTCAATTTGTCTGATATCCAATATGCTTTAAATTCACCATGAAACTTTCCTATCTCCAAAAGCATGAACATGAGATTTAATAAAAAATTAAATTTAAAACCAGCAAAGCCAATAATAAATCGGTTTAGTACTGAAGTTTAATAGTGTGATGTGTATGTACTTTGCATTAGAGACTTCAGATGACTGTATATTGCGGATATTTCCATTCATGGATGTCCATAAACATACCTTAGAATTAAACTCATTTTGTCTGCTTATTTGTTTAATTACATTGCTAAGATTCTTAGCTCAACTTGATTAAAATGCCATCTGGACCTCTCCTGGTAAAATCATCTCCTTACCTTCTATCACATTATAGCTTCTTAAAGCATTTTGGCCTTTCAAGTCTCAAAAGCATTTTAGCTAAAACTATTCCATGATCTTCTGTCTGAAACATGTTCCTGAGCAGCCTACCCATTCCTGCAGTCACGTTTCATCTGACGCCTCATGGGAAGTGATTTCACTTGTTTTTTTTTCTGTCTGATGCTTTGCATTAAAAGAAGCTACAAAAGCCATTAAACCTAACTGAATTAATGTATTTTTTTATGGAGAAAAGAGTAGACAAGAGGACTAAGCTGTCTAAAATACGGCAAGCTAACAATGAAGTTATATGGAAACTAAAATAGCTAGTAAAATCTCTACAAACAGAAACACTTAAGTTGGTCTGGATATGCAGCTGAGTTTTTAAAATTTTTGAAAAAAAAAAAAAAAGTGGTGCAGCAAAACAAATAGTAAAGAAACAAGAAAGCAAAATGTAAACACCATGATGGCAATTCTTTTAATACTTTCACCAATGCATTTAGACTATTTTGGCTTCCTGTCCATGCTCAAAAAAAGAAGGACCTAGACACAAATTAGAACAATAAATTCCTATTGCTAGGAGGTTAATAGAGCAACTGTAACAATCTGAATACTTTATCAGAGACAGTGATATTTTTTTTTTTTCCCTCTGGAAAAGAGTATTTTCTTCTTAATTAGATGCATTTTTCAAGCAGTCTATCTTCAAAATGTCCTGAAAAGGGTCATGTATTCCTTACTGCCCTTAATACTCTTACTTGCCATCTTAGTTCTCAGATTGCTTCAAGACATTCTGACCTTTTCATGGTATTTATCTCTAAAACAGATGACAAGGGAATCTGGACACAGTTATAGTGAAGCCCTGTCATAACCTATTGTCTTTCAAACCAAATGTCAAATTTTATTCCTGTGAACTCCTTGTCATGAGGCATAATATGTTTGTGTTATCCCACCAATCTTCTTAAATTAAAGCTAAGGACATGAAGACAAAAAAAAAAATCCCATTAAGCACAATGTAGGACACACTTACATACTTGAATTGGTCAGACAGACCAATGCCAATAGGATCAGTTCTAAAACCTGTGGCTTTGTTCTCTCATAATATACTGCTGAAAGCCAACACAGCTTAATAGTACAGATGTGTATTATTTCTATTCAATATTCACATCCCCACAGTGACTTAGTTCTACATTTCATTAAAATGATACATGGTGTTGAAAGAATTGACCCTCATCCTCACCAAGCACAGCTAAGCAGATTCTCTGCATGGATCTAGACCCTTTGCTTATGTTGTCCAGTATAACCAGGTAATATGCAGCTAGACTTATTTCACCATAATATTTCATTGCAAAAAAAAAAAAAACTTAAAATGAAAGTTTCCTTTTCATTTCATAAAAAGAAGCAGAAATTTTTAATAAAATGCAACATGGTACTATCAAAAGAAGGAAAAACAGGGGAAAAAGGATGATCCTTCTAGTATACTGTCTTCATCTGCTAAGTAGCTCGCTAATTTTGCAGTGGCAAACCACCATTCAGTATCTACTGTAGAAAAAATTTCCCAATGTTTATAGCCTCATGCAAAGTGTGCTTTCTTATATTTATTACAAGCCAAATACTAGAACATCAATATAAAATATCAATTCCAAAGGCAAAGCCATACATAATTTGCTAAAGCCAAGCTTCCACTGACATCTGAGGCAAGACAGAAATGCATGTTGGAACCTATGCATCAGTCCTCTAGCTTCAGTTTAAGGAAAACGTTGGCTATTTCCCACTCACCTCAAAAATGCTTCATCAGAAATGTCACCAGTGGTATTTCACTTGTTTTCAGGATTTTAATTAATAAAATGTAAATGTAAATTCTGTTATGGGAAAGGTGAGTGAAGCAGGGTTAATATTTGGATATCTTGGGAAAAAGATCACTCAAATAGATGCTCTTTATCTTCCAGCATCAAACAAAATACTTTTGAGAGACAAAACTAAAACCCCAAGCACTCCCGTTACAAGGGGGGAAAGACCCCCTAACTGAGCACTACTTAAAATGACAGTGAACTGCAATAGGAAAAAAAAATGAGACCTTAATAAACAGAGGCTTAAAGAAATACAGCTCATGAGCAGGTTCATGAAAAACCAACTACATCTTAGCAGAAGTTTATATAATGCCACTTCAGCACATGGTTTCATTTAGGAAACATCTTGATTCCCTGTATAACGTTATCTTACTTATAGGAAGCAAGGTATAAATTCCCAAATCACTTCTCAAAGCAACATATCAGAGAAAAAAGTAAATAAGAGAATAGCTCTGGAAATCTCAGTGTTGTCAACAACTCCAAAAATATTCCCTTCCCCACCAAATCCCTGATATATATGGTTTGGGGTTTTTAATCCTGTTCTGTTCTTTATTTGAACAAAGGATATTCTCAGCTGCAGTTCTCATTTCTGACCAGAACTTATGACTCCTTACTTTTTAAAAACTTGTATCAATGATTCTGTTCCTCTCCCTGAAATAACTAATTGCTGTTAATACTTGTCTTTATCTCTCATGCATTGTAAAGAAAGTGAACCAAAGTAGTAGGATACTCACGATAAGAAAAGCACAGTTCTTTCTTTAAGACCTCAGACATTCATGACATTGTGAGTGGTGTTCTGGCACCTTTTCTAAGGAAGTACCAAATGAGAGAGATTTCAAACATGAAATGCTACCTAGACCCTCAATGTCACTGTGCAGGATTCCTCATTTCCTATTTCACAATGAGAATAACTATTTGACTATAAATAACTTTTTAACAGCAGCAAATCAGAGAACTGGGAAAAGGCTCTTTGAACATTCCCAACTAACTCCTGATATCTCTTCATAATTTTGTTTTGTGAAATCCAATGATACACGGCCGTTTGATTGGATGGTCTGTGTGTGCAGCATTGAAAGACTTAATTAAGTGGAAAATATTATATTGAGCATTCTACTGCAGGAAGTCCACATGTCACAAAATCTCCTTTTTTTAACCAGAACACATTTTCACAGCAGTGCTGTTATTCAGAGAACTAAAATGCCAACTACATTTACATCAATAGCCTCAAATTCTTAACTTCATGTATTTCTTCATAAGCTGGAACCAAACTTCAGATTACAGGTGGACACATCTTTTCAAACAGGTTGGGGACCTACAACACAGAACTAACAGAAGATAAAAGTTTCCAGTATTTTCTGTTTTCTGCTATGAAATGGCTGAACACCTGTTCACCCACAGGCAACAATTAGGAACCAATGACAGTACTTTTGGTTAACATTGCTTGCTGCAGCAGTACACTGCTATTAGCAATGACCTTCTAGTTGCAGAGGATGTAATATTTATTAATTAACAAAACAAGAAAAAGATCCCAAGTCCCTTTGAACTTTTACTTTTTTAAATGAGGACATATTCATAAAGAGAAGAGGCTTGCTAAGAAAAAAAAAAAAGTCTTTATATTCATCTGGGGTTCACTTCACATCTGCTGTTCATTGTTTCACAGCACCAGTAATTAGGATCTGTTAATTAAGAACTGGAAGTGCTGCCATTACTTGTTTGAGAGAAATGGAAACTTCAGGATCAATTACTTGCTCAGACAAAAGGTCATCTGGGTGGAGCCATCAGGACAACAAAATTATAGTCTGGGAAAAGAGGACTAAAAGCAGCTGATTTGATTTTCCCAAGCAAGTGGGCAATGATTTAGAATGGTTAGAGTTGAAAGGGAACTTTAGTTCTAACCCCCGTGCCACAGCGGGAACACCTTCCACTAGGCTAGGTTGCTCAAAGCCCCGTCAAACCTGGCCTTTCAGGGATGCAGCACCCACAGCTTCTCTGTTCCACTGCCTCACCACCTTCATACTAAAGAATTTATTCCTAATGTCTATTCTAAATCTACCCTGATTTAATTTAAAACCATTCCCCCTTTTACTATCACTACATGCCCTTGTAAAAAGTCACTCTCCGTATTTCCTGTAGGTCCCCAAAGGTACTCCTTTGCTGTAAGGTCTCCCTGGAGCCTTCTCTTCTGGCTGAACAAGCCCACTCTCTCAGCTTGGCTTCATAGGAGAAGCGCCCCAGCCCTCTGACCATCTTTGTGGCCCTCCCCTGGATTTGCTCAAGCAGATCCACATCAGTCTTGTGTTGGGGGCCACAGAGCTGCATGCAGCACTGCAGGTGGGGTATCACAAGAGTGGAGTAGTGGGGGAGAATCACCTCCCTCAACCTGCTGGCCACACTGCTCGTGGTGCAGCTCAGAATATGGTTGGCTTTCTGGGCTGCAACCACACACACTGCCAGCTCATGTTGAGCTTCTCATCAACCAACACCCCAAGTCCTTCTTCTCAGGGCTGCTCTCAATTCAGCCTCTGCCCATCCTGTGGTTGTGCTTGGGACTGCCTTGACTTAAGTGCAGTACCTTGTGCTTGGTCTTGTTAAAGTTCATGAGACTTGCATGGGCCCACCTCTGGAGCCTGTCAAAGTATCCCTTCCCTCCAGTATGTCAACTGCACCACATGGTTTGGTGTCATCAGCAAACTTGCTGAGGGTGCACTTGATCTCACTATGTCACCGACAACGGTGTTAAACAGTGCCAGACTCAATACTGAACCCAGAGGAACATCACTTGTCACCAGCCTCCGCTTGGACATTGAGCCATTCACCATAACCCTATGAGCGTGATCATCCAGCCAATTCCTTATCCACCAAGAAGCTCATCCATCAAATCCATGCCTCTCCGATATAGAGGCAAGAGTACCATGCAGGATACTGTCAAATACCTTGTACAAGTCCAGGTAGGTGATGTCAATTGTTCTTCCTTATCTACCAGTGTTGTGGCCCCATTGTAGAAGGACACCAGACCTGGCAAGCACAATTTGACATAAGCAAAGCCATGCTGGCCTGTCACCAATCACCCCCTTACTGTCCAGTGGCTTAGTACAGTTTCCAGGAAGATCTGCTCCATGATCTTGCTTTGAGCACCAAGGTGAAACTGACTTGCCTGTACTTCCCTGAGTCTTCTTTTTTTCCATTTCTAAAAACAGGGGTTATATTTCCCCTTTCCCAGTCAGCAGGAACTTCACCAGATTGCCCCGACTTCTCACATTTGATGGATAATGAATGGCTCAGCAACTACACTTGCCAGCTCCCCCAGGACCCGTGGATACATCTGATCAGTCCCATGGACTTGTGCACTTTCAGATTCCTTAGATGACCTTGAACCTGATCTCCTTCTAGAGCAGGTAATATTTTATTCCCCCAGTCCCTGCCTTTGCCTTCTGTGACTTAGACAGCACAGCTAGAGCTCTTGCTGGTAAAGATTGAGGCAAAAAAGTCGTTGAGTACCTCAGCCTTCTTCATGTCCTGGGTGACCAGGTCTCCTGCTTCTTTCTGGAGAGGGCCCATATTTTCCCTTGTCTTCCTTTTAACCCCAGTGTACCTATAGCAGATTTTCTTGTTGCCCTTAATGTCTTTGGCCAAACTGAGTTTTGTTAGGGCTTTAGCTTTCCTAACCTGATCTCTGACTGCTCTGACTACTTCTCTATATTTCTCTCAGGCTATGTTGTTTCCACCCTCTGGTAGGCCTCCTTTTTACGCTGAAATTTGCCTAGGAGCTTCTTGGTCATTCACAAAGGCCTCTTGGCACTTCTGCCTGATTTCTTTGTCAGGATGCATCTCTCCTGAGCTTGAAGGAGGTGATCTTTGAATATTATCAAGCTTTCTTGGGCTTTTCTTCACTCCAAGGAAGCCAAAGACTCGGCTGTTTCACAAGCACTAAGTAGAATGAGATCAAAATCAGCATTAAAAACCTTACTAAAGTTTGCAAATGGCCACAGACTGATTTGGGCAGCAATGCAGTAGTCTCACAAGCCAGTTGCTGGCAACACGTTTCACAACCTTGCTGTACCCAGCAACTTCGGGCTCTTGTTCTCCTGACTGTCACTTTTGCTGGAGAAAAGCAGTGGAAGTAGCAGCTCAGGTCTTGTCCATACACTGCTGACAACCACCTCGTGCAACAGATTCAGCACTTGTGCCTCCCTTTGCTGTCGGTATTTTGGAGAACCAGCAAAATCTGACTGCCAACCATTGTGCAGGGAGATGCAGTGAGAAGAGCAGCAGCAACAGTAGTGTTCTTCCTGCGGCAGCAAAAGGTCGAGTGGGCTCAGAGGTGGACTAGCCATCTACAACTAAATATCTTCATGTTACAGACCTTTGATTCTTTTTTATTTTTGCCTCTTCATACTTTGCATTTTTGTGGAACAAACAAATAATGCCTGGTTTGGAAAACACTTTATTTAGTGGTTACTGCTGCTGTCATCTCTCTGAAAGTCATATTTAATATCCATGACAAGGACAAACAAGGATCCAAGTAGAAAGGATCCACATGCAAATGCAGTTAAACTCTGTGGCTTCAGAATGAAGATGTAGGCTAGGAGCACTGGGATAGCCTGCACTACCAGCTGAAGTCCAGTGAAGGCAGTCAGGCTCACATCTAAGGATGCACTAGAGAGAGATATCCGTGTGCTTTGCAGCATGTATTGATGTCCCCAGAAGATGGCCATGTGCAATGAGTGTTAGGAATGCATCATCTGGCCCTTATTAACTGTGCTACTGCTTTGCCCCTGAGGTGGCATCTTCACAAGCTGCTTGACCAGATCAAGCAGACCTGCTTGGCTGATGCTGCTCTGCTTCTAACAGGATTTGAGTGTACAGGGAGAAACGTGCTAAAGCATGCTCCACCCACGCTGATGGGATGCTTGGCATTGACTTGCTAGTCCCCACCAAAGGGGTTACTTTAGCATCATCTATCTTAGTAATTAGGAAGGAACTATATTTTATCACTTGTCATAAAATAACTGTATTTTATGGTTCTCAGAGCTCTTAGGTTCCCTTTGCTGTTTTATATGTATACAGTAACAGCATTTAGAAGTCTCCAGTATAATTTACAATCCAAATAAGGATGGTAAGGTGAAAAAAAGACTAATTAATTTACTCCAAATTATGTAATAATGCAGAGGGAGAGGTAGTGACTAAAATGGAAATCTCCAATGCTTGTCTACTTGCTTTGTGTAGAAGACACAAATAATAAATCAAAGCCTCTCTTAGCAAGAACAGGTCTCCAAGCAGAGACCCAAATGCACTGGTGTACTTCTGACATTAGAGACCTGCCAGACAATAGTTCAAAGCAGAGTTATACTTTTATCTTCCTATCTGCCTAACAAGGCTATGCCTTTTTGACCATGCCATGCCATCTGGTCCCCCCTCTCCATTTTTTTTCTTTTTTCTTTTTTTTTTTTTTTTTTTTTTTTATTTTTTTGTGATTTTGAATGCAAGCTGCAACTGCGCAGGCAGCTTTATTCTGTAAAACTGTTCAACTGTGACCTTTCTCTGAATACACAGAAATGAAGTTTGTAAAACAGCTATAAAATGGTGCTGGAATCATTCAGATTATGATAATTATTCAAGCAAAGATCAGTACTAATCCACTCTAAAGCCACTAATTCCCAGTCCTTCAAAAATTCTTGTATCTACACCCAGTGGTTCATCATTTGGCAAGCAGCACTATTACTGTACTGACATTTACCCTAAAGATATACCATGTCAAATGAAAAACAAGGTTATATGAAATCTGCCAGCTTTGGGCTGTATCACTGTCAAGAAAACAAACACAAAATGCTGTTTGCAGAGTGTGACAATCTCTGAAAATCTTAGGAATCAAAACTAGTCCTGCTCCAAAATTTTTCAGGGAGTTTCAGAACTGAACCAGAAAGTTATGAGTTTTTTTCATTCAATTTCTGACACTGAAGAAAATGAGTAAATGCCTTTGTTGTCTCCAAAAGATTTAAAAAGTTTTTTTACAATGGTGTGCATCAAGTAATTTACCAAGAACAGAATAGCATTATTTCTGTGGAAAGAGAAAGTAGGCTATTCAGCTAATCCTGATGAATTTGCATGGAGGAGAAGATAACATGGGTTATTCAGTAGTCATATAAGGGTATTATGGGATATGAGCAGTTATTTCTGCAAACTTTCTTCACTGTAGTGAGATAAAAATTTTGTCCTACCCTAGGATAAAACTGAAGCTCAAGGTGGCCTCAGGAAGTGTGAGCTCAGCTCATTGTTCAGGAAGCAATGAAAACTTTGCCTGTGCTCCTGAACCTGCAAGTTGCTTCCTACAATCCTGTGAACAAAAATGTGTTGGTTGCCATAACAGCAAGATACTTCTTTTACATTGGAGAGGTGGATCACAAAGTGCTCCAAGCACTTCTGAGGCTGGGCTTGAGCTGGATTTGGCCTGAGCAGTCTAGAACTGTGGCTGTATTGTAGCCTTTCCCAAAACACACTGCTGGGGATCACATTTGTCACCAGATAAGTTTCAAAGACAAGCTCCTTAAAGGTGAAGGCCATTTGGAATAGTTATGAAAGAAAAAGGCAACAGAGTGCATTAATAAATATGCCTCTAGCAGTGAAGAGTCTTCTTTACCAGTTCCAATGCCCAGTGTGGCTCCTGAGGCTAGACAAATTAGCTTTTGTAATTTACCCAAAATGTGGAGTATCATGAAAAGGTCTCATAGTACCATATTTTCATGTCCTTTGTTAAATGTAGCTACAGATTTTTTTTTTTTCCTAACAGCTATGCATATTGGACCTGTTCACTTTCGTCTTGCAAATAGTAGCAGAAAAGACTATTACAGAAAGGTTTTAAATATTGTTCAGAAATTGCATGTACTGACATATCTGAAATTATAGTAACCAATGGAAACATTTTCAAAGGACTAGCTTTTGATACATTACTTAAATTACTTTTCATACATTTGAAGATAACTAATAAAATAAAGGGAGCAGCAGAAATTATCCCTCTCAAGAAAAATCCTCCCTCAAAATATTATAATTTGCACTATCATTAAGTGCAAAGTTTATAATTTTGCACTCTTTCTTCAGTTTTCATATTTGTTTCAAGACTTATTACAACATCAGTAGAGGACTAATAGTATTTTTCTATTTTTAATTTTGTTTAAGATATTGCTTCAAAATGTTATTATTCTAGTCATGAGGAAAAATAGCATGAATATAATGAAGTTTTTGTCTGAACTCCTTAAGACAGCTGAGCAAGTCCTCTCTCATGAAGGTCTGCTGAAGCCAATAATATTATATTCAATTTCTGTTTTCTACTTTTCTGCAGTACTTTGCTTTGAAAATATACTATTTTGAAAACCCCACTATATTCTGATACTGCTAATGTTGCTACATTTGGAATCAAGAGCACATACTGCAGCAAGGCTGTAGCTTCTTTATATCAGGAGGCTGGTTGCATTGATCATTTCACTTCCTACTATTATACAGATGTGAAACGACCTATGAACACACTCTCTGCAACAAAATTTAACAAAATAATCATCTTTTGCACCATTTTTTTAACTTAATTTTAAGAAAATGGGATTGATTTTATTAAATTGCCAGAGGGTTAAGTTTATCAAATAATGATGCTGTAGTAATAATTATCATCATCCCTTCTAATGTCAGAGTCTGAATTACCTCATAACCCACATAAATGGTTTACAGAATCAAAACACATTCAAATATGACTGACATATTCAACAGCTTCTGAGATGATAATTTCAAACAAACCTTTCCTCAGTGTCATGGTTACCTGCAGTCCAGATCTTTTCAGTTGGGAGACAACCTGTTAAGACAGTAAAATTGCACCACTATCTAATATGATCAGGGAATGGCTGGCTGCAAAATAACTTGTGGCTAAGAGAAAGAAGAATTCTAAAGTATTTTGCCGCCCTTTGTCAGACAGGAGTGCTGCAAAAAAGTTTTGCATGTTATTTCACACAGTCATGCTTCTGCTGGATTTGAGTGCTGACTGCTCCTCAGAGCAGTACCCAATTTATTTCCTGAAGGAGAGTTTATATCAGTAAATATGTTATCAGTTCTAAGTACATCAGGGTTTTGGTAATTTTGTTCAAACCTTATTTTTGTGTCTTATTGTTTTCTGTGAGCCGAAATGAACAGCAGAAGGTACAAAAGTTCAGGTATATGCAGGAGAAGCACTTCCACACTGACAGTACAGTATTTTTGTATCCCATGTATCTTAGAACAGCATTCAAACAGGATCTTATTTCAACTTAAAAAAAAGCCAAACCAGTTGTAATGTAAATGAATAAATGCTTCACCTGTATTCATCCTGTGTAAACCGTGGAATTACTGAAGGCTGCAGTACAGCAATTTCTACAGTTGTGGTGTTGAACTTCACAGGATCCCCATCATCATATGCAATGACCACTAGCTGCAAACAATACAGAAAATCACTCTCTTCCTATAGGCATGAATACTTTTTATATTGACTTGCAACAACACTTCTCATATTTTCAGAGTCTAAAAAGTCAGATGAGATTTTCCTTCACTGCAAATCATACATTGCATAAAAGCAAAACAAACTAAAAAGGTGCCACCCACAAGCTGAAACAGCCACTAGAAAATGTAGGGATACACAGTAAACTGGAATTAAAATACAAAAGTCTTGCAAAAGTTCCTCTTGAAAACACATTGCCATCATCAAGTACAGTTTTCAGGGGATTCCCTTCATATGTAACCACGGAACGTCTTCACTCAGAACTCCAGAATCAATTTCACCTTCCTTAATTGTATATCATTCAGTTCTACATTTATTTATTTATTTATTTATTAAATTTAAAAACAACCTGTATCTTCCAATAAACAGAAAAAGTGTTGCTGACATGAATACCTAAACCCAAGGTTTGATATCAAAACATTACCTCCCCCCCAACCCCCCGAAAATCTTCTGAAGAAAAAAGATCCTTGTTCTGGCATCTGCTGAGATAATTTTCTTCCTTGTAGCTGGTACAGTGCTGTATTTTGGCTTTAGCCTGAGAATAATGCTGATAATACTCCTATGTTTTAGTTTCTGCTAAGTAATGCTTACCCTGATCAAGGACTTTTCAGTCTCTCATGCTCTGTTGCATGAGTAGAGGCACACAGACAGGACAGCTGACTCAAACTATCTAAGGGGACATTCCATACCACCGAACATCATGGTTGGTATATAAACTGGGGAGAGTTTGCCAGGAGCCATGAGACACTGCATGGGGATGAGCCAAGCACCAGCCTGTGGGTAGTGAGCAACCGCATTGTACATCACTTGTACTTCCCGAATTTTTATTTCTCCTTCTTTTTGGGTTCCCTATTATCATTATAATTACTGTTATGATTTTTATTATTACTATATTTTATTTCACCCCACCAGCAATTGGGCTGGGAGTGCACAAGAAGCTGGGAGAGGACACAGGTGGGACAGCTGACCCCAACTGATTAAAGGGATATTCCATGCCAAATGGCATCATGCTCAGCATATAAAGCTGGGACACACACACATTCAGAGGGATGGTGTTTGTCTTCCCAAGTAACTGTTGTATATGATGGAGCCCTTCTTTCCTGGAGGTGGCTGAGCCCATACCTGTTAATGGGAATGAGTGAATGAATGCCTTGTTTTGCTTTGCATGCACAACTTTCACTTTCCCTATTAAACTGTCTTCATCTCAACCCACAAGTTTTCTCATTTTCACTCCTCTGATTCTCTCCCTGATTCTGCTGGGGAGAGTGAGCAAGTGGCTGTGTGGTGCTTAGTTGCCAACTGAGGTTAAAGTATGACACCCACATACTTAAATTTTAATTTTTAACTACCACCTCCACCTATGGATTTAAAGGGGGATATCTGTCACAATGATTTTGATTAAATCATAACATAGTCCATAGTAATTACACTTCAGACTCTTCAAGAACAATAACAACACTACAGTAATTTAAATCTCCTTAAAGACAGGAGACTTGTGAACAGGAAGTACCAAACTATCTACTGTACAATAACTTTGTTTACAAGATATCTCAATATTCTTTGGAAGTTCCTACAAAATTGCTATGATGACAGCCCTGTTGAAAACAAAGAGATCAGTAAGGTAACTCTCAAAAGATGAGGTTGCCTCCCTGTTTCTTCCACCCACCTAACAATAGCAATCACATCCATTCTAAACGTTTCTGAAATTAAAAAAAGCACAGAACATGTGCCAGGAAGAAATTAAGAAAGTAAAGAAACAAACAAAATCAAAAATTTCACATCTTTCTATGTAATCTAAAACAAAATAGAGAAAAACAAAGATAGAAGGAAATCCATCAAATACAGGCAATATTTACTAACAATAAATAGCTATATGAGTTCATACCTTAAACACTGTACTTGGCTCTTCATTTAGGTTTACTCTGGTTACTACACGTCCTGAGTTTTCCTCCACATCAAAAATGCTAGCACTGTAAGGAAACTGGACAACGTCCACTTTGTATCGGACTCGACTTGCTGGTGTGCCCTGCAAGGCAAGAACAAAGCAACTTACATTTTTTGTAATTTTATACATCTCATGAAGTTAGTAAAGGATTAAAAAGCAACACTGGTAATCAGATCATCACAAACAAAACTTTCTGTTTGTCTTCCTTATAACTGGATTTGTTACTGAGCATGCCCTCTGCTTCCGCCCAAAATACCTTACAGTGACATTTGAGAGGTCCAGTAAGAAAATGACCATAGGTTTGGAAAGAAGAGAGCTGAAAAATGCATCTACTTAAATACAGGCAGAAGCAGTAATCTATTCGATAATTACTGCAATTTTTAAATAAGAGAAGATAGGCACAGTTTAATGTTGGTTAATATACCTTTCAAAAACACTAACATTATAAAACTCCTTTGAAGTTCAAAAAACTTGTAAGTATTCTAAAAACTTTAACATTTATCCAGCTTGTCCTGAAAGTTACAGTGTCTTGCTGCTGAAGATGGAAAAATGTATGCTATCTTATTTTCTGAAATGTCAGACTATAGTTCTGCATACAAGACAGTCTATGTGACATTCATACACTTCTCTTTTAGAGGAAATGAAATGAAGACAGCACTAGGTTGCCTGGGCAAACTCACCATGAAGCTTAAATGGACTTTTTTGCATACCAAAACTGAACACAATATTCAACATGTGGCTTCACCAGTGCTGAGCACAGGAAAACAATCCTTCCATAGTACTGCTGGCCACAATATTTCTGACATGAGCCAGGGTTCTGGAGTGCTTCTTGGCTATCTGGTCACACCACTCACGTTCAGATAGATGCTGACTAACATCCACAGGTCCTTTTCCACCAAGCAGCTTTCCAGTGGCTCTTCCCAAGCCTGTACCATTGAATGGGGTGGTTGTGATCCAGATGCAGGACACTTTGCCTTGTTGAACCTCATACAGTTGTCTTTGTTTTCTTAATCAGCCTGTCCAGGTCCTTCTGTAGGTCCTTCCTACTCTTAAGCAGATCAGTACTCTCATCAAACTTGGTGTCATCTGCAAACTTACTCGATCCCCTTGCTCAGTTCACTGATAAATATATTAACCAGAAGTGGCCCCAGTACTGAGCCCTGAGGGAAACCACTACTGACCAGCTGCCAAATGGATTTCATTCCATTCACCAGCACTCTTGCGACTCAGCTATCCAGACAGTTTTTTACTCAGTTAAGAGTACACCCAAAAAAGCCATGAACAGACAGTTTCTCCAAGAGAAGGCTGTGAGAAGTGGTGTCAAAGGCTGTTTCAACCACCTCAATAACCCTTGCATCTTTGGTGCTGCCTGGATCAGCATCCCCTACCTCCACCAAGATGGCAGATCGAAGGACACTGCTAGCACACTGACCCTCAAACACTGGTATGCTACCACCTTGTTTATTTCTACCAAACCTGGTTTTATCTCTGTCCCCAATTAAATATCACTTAAAGCTCTTTCAATGAGCCCTGCTAACTCCTGTGCAAAGATCCTTTTCCCGCTTTGGGACAGGTGTACCACATCTGTTGCCAGCAGGCCTCATGTTGGGCAAACTGACGCATGACCAAGACCCCCAAAATTCTGCCCATGACACCAGGCCTGGAGCCAGGTATTGATCTGCTGGCTCTTCCTATTTCCTCTTTCATCATTCCCTGCAACTGGAAGGATAGAACAGAAACCACTTGTGCTCCTGACCGGTCATCACAATGCCCTGAAGTCTCTCTTGATGACATCAGGCACTTCTGGTGGCAATCACCCAAGCTCTTTTCCTACTAAATGAACTGTACCATTGACATGTTACAGAGGATGTCTGGGAGACGTTAATTTTTAACAGGTTACTTTCAGCAAGTGCCCTTTCACTACAACTGATAGTAATCCACTGTTTTCAAAGACTAAAAGGTGACATAATAGCAGCTTACTAAAGCAGTGAAGCCAGTATGAAAATAAACTATACATTAAAGAGCTGTAAGAAAAAGGGTCATCAAAGAAGGGCTTTAAAGCAAAGAAAGATGGTTTTTTTGCACATTGATGTTTGAATAACTATTTTTTACTAACCAAAAATCTGTGTTACCTGGATGTGTAGACATTTGTAGCATTTCACAAAATACAAATAATGTGGGAGTAGATTCACAGAAGCACTAAGAAATTTGGGCTGTATCATCATGATTTCACTTTCGTAATATCCCTGAATCTAGAACTCTGATGAGGTTTTAAACTTGACACTGTATCTAAGCAAACAAAATATGAGAGCCTATAGTTTCATTAATAGTGAATCAATAATTTTCTTCTGCATTTGATAATGTGATATAAAGCAGCTTTGTTGTTATTGAGAATCTATTCAATGTATCATGCCAGCTACTAGCTACTAGGAAACAAGAGATTTACTTTTGTAAACAGCAAGAGAAGTAGTTTAAGCTCACTGTATCTTATCAACATTTTGTTGATACAAAGTAAGTGCACTGAAATGCAGTCAAAATGCATGATCTAAACTAAAAGCTTTACCAGAATGGGTTTAGTACAGGTATTTTACATCATGCAACTGAATGGTGCAGGGTTGTGTAACATGATGTCAGATTTTGTCACATTAACTTCTGATGTGTACTAGGACTATTCAATGAGGAAACCATACTTGAATGAGAAAAAAGTGACTGATCATTAAAGAATAGTTATTAAAATTTAAAACGATAAGTAGCTTGTAAGAATTTTATAGCTCCTATAAGGACAAGTCTAATATTTCCTAAGACAAGCCTAGTGAGACCTAATTTGAAGAGTAAGAGAACAAGGCAGACAGGCCATCTCAGCCTTCCTCCCCCATAAAACACATAACACCTTGCACGTAAACGGAAGTGAACAGGGCTGGATGCAACTGGGATATGGACCTTATGGGTCCATACACATTGTCATGGGTTCAGCAGCAGCAGTCATTTTTCTTTAAGCAGTAGCTGGTGTAGCACTGTGTTTTGGATTTTCGG
>JASSUY010005553.1:0-26447 GCA_032466535.1 Forpus xanthops | reverse complement strand
CTTGGGGGGGGGGGGAGGAGGGAAGAAGTGTGTCATAAATTATATACAAAACAAGTCTGAAACAGTTGCAGCAGGATTTCATGACATAAGCCTCTTAAGTACAACAAGATAAACAGAACTCCCCCCTTAGCTGGTTGTATTCTATATTAGAAAGCACATGCTTTAACCGGCACTGGGTACAACACTTTCACTCCACAGGTAACGTGTTACCATTCTGAGTTCATATTACATACATGGAAAAAGTAAGCTACCCCAAACCTGCAACAGCATGGTGAAATTTTAAGTAAGATGTGCTTTTGCTTGACGTTCAGAATAGTAAGTTTATCACCCTGTTACAGTAGAGTTCACTGGAAAAACATACAAATGTTTTAATTCCTTATGTCAGCACACCACTTACCACTTCAAATCTGTGGGTACTCATTTTCAAGTAGTTAGACCTAAATATTTAATAACTCCATATCAGCTTAGTAATAGTGTACCAATGAGACACTACACAACCACTCAGGTGAAGTAAGACTGCCTTAACTTGTATCAAAATCAGATTTCTCCTAAGGGCAAAGGTTTCACAAAACGGCAAAGCTTACTGTTGTTTAACAGTATAATATACTCACTCATGACTTACTGACCCCAAACAAATCTTAAGATGCACAAACTGCCTAGCCAATACACACTTTCCTGTTCCGTAAGTATTCTGTCAGTTTGGTTAGCAGAGCTTGCTTAACACCATCAGATGAGCACAGATGCTATGAACTAGCAGGTCAATGAAGCTGTGAAATGGGTTGTCCTTTCCTTCAGGTTATTAAATTAGCTGAGCCATCTCTTCAAACTGAATCCATAGAATTATGGAATGGTTTGGGCTGGAAGGGACCTTAAACATCATCCAGTTCCAACCCCCCTACCACAGGCAGGGACACTTTCCACTAGATCAAGTTGCTCAAAGCCCCGTTCAACCTGGCCTTGAACACCTCCAGAGATGGGGCAACCACAGCTTCTTTAGGTAACCTGTGCCAGTGCCTCACCATGCTCAAGGCAAAGAATTATCTCAGTAAGAGGGTTTTAGAGAATTTAGAGATGCCCATTTACACCTTGGTGGACAAACTGCATAATACCTCACAGCTTGAGCACCCAGAAAAGTAGATCTCTTTCTCCTGCTGCTCAGAAGACCATTCTGGTTGTCAGATCTTTTTGCATGTTTTTCTTTTCCAAAGTCTTTACTTCTCTACCTCTGCATATGCCCTAACATCATCCTATTTGCATGCTAAACACTCACATTAATGACTCAGGTGGAAAACAAACCCAAACAGGCTAAACCTGAAACAGTGCAACCTAACAGAAATCAAAAAACAACAAAAAAAGATCCTAAGAACATATTCACACTTAAGTGTGTTACTGGTTAGCTTCTCGTTCTAAAGAGATTCTTTGGCTGTGTGAGAGAACCAAGTTCTGAACACAGCTATCCTGCATTCACTTCAAGTATTACTCAAGCCAAAACAGTCAAACTTTCACAGTCCATAACTTGGAAAGCCCTTTATTTGCAGTTCAAAAAAAATAATCAATAGAAATGAACTTGCTAGGACTGGGAGCTTAGACGTCAGATTGTCTGCATCAGACCACTCTTTTCCTCATGCAACAAAAATGGTGAAAACACCTGCAGCAGGGGAAGGCAAGACAGCTCCCTGTTATTTTAATGCTCCACTATTCCCCTCCTTCAATACCAACCCAGAAATCCCCAGCTCTTAATTATAGCCCTATGGAGCCCATCACTGCAGTTAAACCAAGTATCTCCAAACTAGTCATCTACTTCCTCCACCCCAAGTCCACAATTCTAGAGGTTCAAACAACTATTACATAGAGAGTACTGTTGCCCACAGTCCCAAGCAGACTAATTTAGAGTTATTTTCAGATTCTTTTCTCCCTCACCTCTTCCAAATCCCTTGAAGCCAGAAGTTACACAGCATCCTTACTCTGCATTCATGTGGCTTTTCTGTGTATCCCAATAACCTTTCCTGCCCCCCCAAATCTTAAAGTGTTAGGTAGAGGCTTCTAAGTCAGGAGCAGCTATTCTAAGTTACACTGCTCCCAGCACTATCCCAGACATCACTGTCAACTTCTTTCCACTTAAGGACCACAAAAAATTACACAAAGGGCAGCATAGATTGCCTTAACCTAGGCTGGGGTTTTATCATTACATAATCAGTGAGCCAACTCAATCTGCAACAGTTTAAGAGCCCCTACAAAATATAGGGCTTGAAAGGGATGTAGAGATAGTCACATCAAGAGAGCAAAACAAGAAACTTGCTTCCTCCCACCTCCCTGTCAAGAAATACTCAGCTACAAAAACAACAACCAAAAATAAATAAATAAATAAATAAAAGCCAAGACAAAATTTTGGTCTAGTCTGCTTTTATTCTTCCAACAAATTCTACAGCTGTTTTTCAGTAATGTCACTGCTCAGTTAGACTGTTGTGTAGTTGAGGACTCCCAGGAGTTATCCTGGCTGCATATAACACCTATTAATTATCCAGTGAGGACTGCATAAGAAACCTCTGGGTATACCCCTACAACATTTGAGGCAACCACATCTCTCCTCATTCATACCAGCAGAGCAAGCCAGCTCAACTCTTCAAGTTCTTCCTTCAAAGATCACAACTACTATTACACTTGCATTTCCTGAACTGTAACACCCAGAAGCGAACAGCATTGTATTTCTATACATGAGTCTCGTGGAAAGTGTCCCTACTAATCGCAGGGGAGCTGGAACTAGATGATCTTTAAGGTTCCTTCCAACCCAAACCATTCTATGATTATATGTTCATCAGAATCATCTTCCTTCTTCTCCCACTCTCCTTCCTAGAACCACTTCCCCCCCCATATAATTTCCCCAAAGTTTTTTACAGCTCCTTACTGAATTGTTTGTGTGCTTACTTATCTTCCACTAACACTATATGCCCTATTTCAAACTTCTTCAAACATCTCTTTCATATTATACCACCATACAAGCCTAGAGTTTTAGCTGTCACCTATTACACTGGATTACTATGATTTCTAAGGACATGTTTCCAGATATAGGTGTGTACACCTCAGAGATTTAATCTAGACCACTGTTTCCTGTACTGCTTCAGAAAGTGTCGGTGTTAATACCTGTGTGAAAAATCATCTACTTCTGCTCCCTAATCCTTTTAGGGTACTAATATGCTACAGAAAATAAATTTTTACTCATTCTCCCTTAAAAATCTACCCTGGATGTATTTTCTTGACAGTTCTCAGAATTATCCAAGATTGTTACAATATTTCAAATTTGTATCAGTATTTCTGAGTTAGTGACACTGCAGGGCAGACAAGTGGGTTGTTTTTATTTAGGAAAAAAAATTAAAACCAAAAAATGGCTAGAGCTAACAATAGTCACTATTGATCCCCAAAATCACTTCAATCTGTTGACAAAGAGCTCTAACACACTATTTGAAAGGCTGACACTATTTTAAAGTATTAGTTTAATACTTTTCTTCTACTCCAAGTTCTCACTTTTACTCATACTCAGTACAATCACTTACTCTGATCCATGATTTTCACTATAAATAACAACTGGAATAAGTTTTGCTATAACTTGCAGTAAAATAAAGAGGCATTAGACATTTTAGGCTTCTTATCATCACCTGTTAATACCTCCCTCCCAAACTGGGATGCCAGCTAAAGTAACTTTAACCTCTACCAAGTCTGGAAATGTCGCACACAATGCTTTGTGCCCCTTACCAGGGACACATAAACATACACACCCCCCATTCAAATCCATAACATCCTGGTTATATGACATATACTCAAATGTATTAGTTCTACTCTAGTTTACCTTTTTGCAAAAGATGACTTTTAGGTCCCGGAAGAGCTAAAGCTAGTCAGGCTGTCTTTCTCAGTACGTTCTTTGTAGAGACAGATTAGACTCATATTCCCAGTGCTGTACCCAACACACACCTCCCTTACATTATGCTATTCCACCCTTCCCCTTCTCACTCCTTGGTGAAGTTTTGAAACTTTTCACAAATTACTCTCTGCCTTCACCTTCTTGTTCACTTGTTGGAACAAATTCTCTCTCCTCCTTCTTTGTTTTTCATCATTGTCAAGAAGTTGCCTATAACAAGGACAGACCTAGTTAACTATTTGCTGGTCAATACCCTTCTTGCATGATTACTTCCCACTTCCCCCTCAGTTCATCCTACACCAGTTCAGTGGGCTTTTGTCTGCAATTCATCACCCAGGAAGTTGAACCACGGAGCAAGTAGATAAAACGTTACTATAAAGAAAGTAACTTCTCTCCCCTTCCCCAACGCCGCTCTTCATCAATTGTGTTAGATCACTACAGAATGAATACTCCAGTACATAACAAGCCTGTTGTGTCAATTAAAGTTATTTTGATTATGCAAGAAGACATCCAGTGGCTCTTGGTTTATTTCCTGCATTAGTACTTGCTGTAGACATGACCCAGTTGGGAGAGACTACTTCTGATCATGTCTGGTTAAAGGAACAACCATAAGCAAGCCTAGGAATCCAACTTCTTAAATCAAGTTTTAGAGAATACATGCTATAAATAAATCACAGTACACAAAGGCAACATAATGATTTCAAAGAAATTTTGTTCAAGGCAATATTGCTACAAGCATATCCACACACTATGAAGGAAATGCTCTGCTTGGAAGCAGCCTGTACTTAGTGACAATGTCCAAGAACTGCAACTTCTATTCAAATTCAGCACCAGAGGACATATTTTGTAAGAACATAAAAGATAAGGTGACGGACATTCCAGGCACTGGGTACACTAGGTTTAGAAGATTACTATTCTTAAAGTAAAATCACAAGAGACTCTCACACTAAGGAAAAACTAGGAAAGTGGACTTGAAACAAGAAACCCCATTATCTGCTTGTTTATCATTCCCACTTCATGACAGAGAGCTTAAGAAAATAAGAAAGAGCCTAACAGAAGGAATATAATTAAAAATGTTTTACAATGTGTGTCCCCACCACAACATGCAACTATTTTGCACATTTTTTAATTTGCGAGACACGCAACTTGAGCTTACAGAACACTAACTGTACTAAAATAATTTTCTTTAGCTGTGAATAGTTTCAGTCACAGCTTTACTTAAAAGCTCAGCAGAACATGCAATTTGAGTTTCTCTTGGAAGATCCCAAGAAGCCCAAAAAGAACAGAAATATTTGTTCAGAAGACTTGGACTTAAAACTTATGTACTTATTCTTTTACAGATCAACTTACTTGCTAGCTTTGCCTGCAGTCCTGAAGGTCCAGGTTTTGATGTCTCTGACTTGGAAGAGCCTGGTAGAGACAGTTTTGTTTTAGGGAGACTGACTTTTGGACTGAATCGAGCAGCCCAGTCAAACTTTGAAGAGCCACCTGTTTTACTCTGTTCTTTGTCCCTGCTACTCCTTCTTGGACTGGGGCTGGATGCAGAACGGGAACGTCTAGCTTTATTCTGGTCCTTTCCCTGTTTCACTCTGGCACCCTGAGGAACAGTAGAAGAAGCAGAGGCAACAGTAGAAGAGGAGGAGGATGTGGAAGCTGAAGAAGAAGAATCAGTGATGGTGTTACACCCAGCTTTGGCTGAGGTCACCGATTTTGAAGCCAGCTTGGAGAGTTTTGCTGACTTCTCTTCAGCACCAGTTGATTCAACTGCTGAACCACTCTTTATACAAGACAGATCCTCTGTCCTTTTCCTTTTCTGACTTCGGGAGCTACCAGCAGCTCCACCCTTCCTGGTGTGAGCCTTGCTTGTTGATGGCAATTGTGAAGACTTCGGTTGTTCTTGGTCTAAGTGCCTTCTCTTAGATTTAGTATGTGGCTTGTTCGTTTCCAAGGAAGTTTCACTATGCTGAAGTGCTTTGGGTTTTTTAGCAGAGCTAGGAGAATTGGTCCTCCTGTAATCTGGACTAGCACTGCGTTTTACTCCTCGAGAATTGTCTTTCTTAGGCACTTGCCCCGTTTTTTGCTTTTCTGAAGTACTGACTCTCTCCGGATCTTCCTGTTGTGGTGTTAAGCCAGCAGATGAACTACAGCCTCTGTAGAAGTAAGCAGGAACAGTGTTAGTGTTGAACTCAAAAAACTTCACAGTTGCAACAGTTTTGCAAGATAAATGTTAACACTCTCTAATAATCAAGGAAAGCACAGATAAGAAACACTGTCAATTAAGCTTACACTGAAACAAAAAAAAAACAAACCATGCTTATACAGAACAGCCATATTGCAAACCTTTGCTAGCATGAGAACTAAAACATACTGCAACATAAAAAATATAGTATACTTTTTTTTTTTTAAGAGAAAGGTATGAGGTAACTTGGATAGATTTTACTCTCTGCTTTTATTTTTACAAATATGTCAAACAGATTAGAGAGAAAAGAGAGGGAAAAAAAAAAAAAAAGCAATAAAGCTATTAGCTGAAAGTTTGAGAATGCAAGTTCCACAACAGTAGTAAGGAAGGAGTGTTCAGTAATGCATAACTAGTCATAACTATTCTAGTTCAAGTCTCTTAATGATAGTTTCTCATCAGTCTTGAAATTGAGGTAATGAATCACACAGAAAAATTGCAAAATTCTCTTTGGTAGAAAACTAGTCCAGTGTGTATACAGAAATGCACTAAGAGTGTACAAAGCACAAGCAAGATGATTATCCTGAACACAGGCATACTTCTGATTATCTTATGTTTCAATTCATATTGGATATTGCTCAAATTCCTTAAGCAATCTTCCCCAATATGAAGTAGGAAAAGGGCAGAAAGACCTTCAACGTATTCCAAGACTAGTTATGCAGAAATTGTCTCCTCCCCATCACTAATGGAATGCTAAGTTGGTGAATAAGAAAAACAAAGCACAAACAGAACGTCAAACACTGAAACATATTCACTGGATACTCCTAGATTAGTTAAAATCTATTAGTCATACATTTTACAAGAGCTCTGTATAACTAGATATATTATGCACAGTTGTGAAGCACAAGTAACACTGGTTAACATATGAATATGAAGCACAATTACCTTTTAGAAAAGTGTCCCTTGGACTGCTCAGAAGTAGTATTAGGCTGCACTTTGGGTGTCTTTGAAATAGATTTTCTACTCTCAGGAGGGCTATGTGCCTTATGTTTTGCCTGCCCTAAATGTGACCTGTCAGCAGAAAGTCAAAACAGAAAACTATCAGGATTCCAAGATACAGATACAAACCTGTAGGTGGAATTATTTTGCCAGACTACTTACAGATGTTAAGTTTACAGCTTCAACCCTTTCCATATCAACCCCTAACATTAAAGCAACATTTTAAAAGAATCACCTGGTGCAGTTACAAATCACTACCAGTGCAACTGCTTTGTAAAGCACACAATTATTTAGTCATTTTAAATTAAAAAAAACATATTCTCACACCCAAACTATGTAGATAAACTTGACATTTTCTGGTGTGCAAGATTACTGAATTATTCACTTGAGCATTAAGTTAGCACAATAAGGCACAAGACTAGGACACCTGTCAAAGACCTCTTCTCAGAAACATTCATCAGCCTCAAGATTCCATACATCAAGACTATCCAGTTATGAGTGTTTACAAATATCTCTCTTTGTTCTTCAGTTTAAGAAAGTCAAATGCTCAGAATAGGAATGCAATCATTTACTCAGTAGAAAAGCTCAACCCTGTCAGTTATTTTCTGGCTGAAGATCCACTAGTTCAAAGGATCAAGAGCCCTTCCATAACAGAGGAATGAAGAAACACATTCTACCAATGAAAATAGTCAGACGAGAGGAAACCTGTCATGTCTGAGAAAGGAATGATTTTCATACAGGTAAGCTACAAAAGGTCTCACAAGCAGCTTTCAACTGCATGCAAAAAATGGTTAATTGCATAAGCTGTTACTGGAGAACAAAGATCATAATAAACCATAGATAAAATTTAATACTTAAGTTACATCTTTACATATTCCACATCTACTTTCAAAACCAATCAGAACTACCAGCTGCAAGACTCAGAAGAGACAGCTATCATCAGCATTTGAAACAGCACAGTATAAATAACTGCTAAGCCAAGAAACATGTCATTTGTACTTTCCCAGATAAAACACACTTTGACTCAGCTGTCCCCAGGAGAACTCTAATGCTCATATCCCACTAACCTCCATCAGACCTCGAACCAACCTAGTAATAACGCTGAAAAAAACAATATTTAAAAAAAATCTGTTGCTTATATGCTATTAACCTAGGCTATCTAGTCCTTTGAATTCAGCTATGAAAGCATCTTTGAATCATATGGGAGAAGGAGAGAAATACACAGACTTCAGATTTAAGTGTCTTCTCCAACCCATGTTTCCTAACATCAAAAAGTTACAAGAGCACATCTTTACAGAAAAATACAAATTTTCACAGGCTTTCAATACCTTCTTCCAACCAAATGACAAATTTAGCAGCAAAGGTAGAGCTAAGCCTGCTACTGACCAGGAAGTTTCACCATACTCTTGAGGATTTTAATACAAACTTTAGTAGGAAGAATGTACCACATCTAACCTAAGTGACAACCACATGATAATATCCTTAAGAGTCAAAATAGTAAAACTTCAGTAATATGACTGTTTTTTTTTATAGCTTTCCTTTCTCTGTATTCTTTCAAAGTATTCTTATTAGTTAGCTGCTCAAAGATACAAATGCACCTGGACAAGGTGTTTTCCTGGTTTCAGTTGGGATAGAGTTAATTTTCTTCCTAGATGCAGGTACAGCGCTGTATTTTGGCTTTAGTCTAAGAATAATGCTGATAACACATCTACGTTTTAGTTGTAGCTCAGTAACACTTACTCTTAAGACTCTCATGCTCTGTCAGTGAGGAACACAAGAAGGCAGGAAGGAACACAGCCTAACCCAAGCTAGCCAAAGAGATGCTCCATACCACACAGTGTTATGCCCAGGTAACTGCTCAGATCAGGCTAGGTATCAGTCAGCAGGCGCTAAGCTATTGTATTGTGCATCACTTGTGTTTACTGGGTTGGGTTTTCCTTCCTCCTTTCCCCTTTTAGTTTTATATTCTCCCCCCTTGTTATTTCCCTTATCATTATTGTTAGTAGTAACAGTATTGTACTTTAGTTATTAAGCAGTTCTTATCTCAATCCACAGGTTTTACATTTTTACAATTCTCCCCATCCCACCCAGGGAAAGAATGTGAGCAATTGGCTGCATGGTCCCGAGTTACCAGCTGGGCTGATAACTATGAAAAAATAAATCTAAGAGCATAACAGTCTGAAAAGATTAACAGCATCTTCTGCAAGTTACTCCAGTAATCTGTTTTTATTTCTTATAATAGAAGAAATTTTTACTATCAAAAACAAGTGAAACAAAACAGATGTCTAGCTCATAATAGCAAACTCCAAGGTAACCTTGGGAACCTTTCACCTAATCCTGAGTATTTGGATTTCCTTTTTCTCAACAAAAGATTAAGGCGTGAAATTTAATTTCCCCCCTGAAATGTTTTTATTATGGGAGTAACAGAATTTGTTACATAATTTACACTTGGGAGGAACCTCATTTTTCATGTAAACTAATCGATCAGGTTTTATTCTGAAGTATATATTTAAAAGGTTACTTTCACTTAAAAGATTTTTTGTTTGCTGTAATTAGAACTGTACTCAACTTTGTGCTTTAGGTATTCACACAAGCAATTTAAGACCTTTTCAAATAAATACAGCTAAAGGAATACATCAAAACATCAACTATTTAAACCATACACCAGAGTTCCCACTTGTTCCAGGGTTCCCCCCTTTCACTTTCATTACCTTCAGGCTCTTACAAGCTTTACAAACATGATTTCATAACATTGTCCAATTTATGTGGACCAAGACAGCTACAACATACCCTAGGGACTGTAAATACTGTATCATGTAGGCTATTTGCACTTACTTTACTTATCCATCAAACCAACCATAGAAATAACACTCATAGCCAGAGCAGAAAGGTTACTCTAGAAATATATCAAAAAGGGAGGTAAAAATGGCAAGTATTTTTTTTTTAATTTTATTATTAAAAACCTACTGTGCTTTCACTTCTCTTGAGTTTAATGAGTTTTGCATGTCTTGCAAAAAGAAGATATAGAAGACTATAGCAACTCTGCACACAAGAAAGCTGACAATTTGGAGACTGCAGGATTAAGTTAAAAGAACTTCAATAAGTATCATTGTCCCAATTTATATTAAGGCTGTAACAGATTGCCTAAGGTTTTGTTAAAAGTTAACTTGCATAAAAAGGTATGTTGGAATACTTGAACGAGAAACAAAAAGGGTGATGCTTTGAGAACTAAATGCTGTGAAAGGTACACGGACAGTTAGAAGATTGATTCTTGTTAAAGGTTGTAATCTACTTGCACTTTTGGCCATAACTCAAGACTTTTAGAGGTGAAACTTACTGGTTAGAAGCTCTTTACTCTTTCCATTAATTTATCATTCATTCAGAAGATTCACTTGAACCAATATTTCAGTATCAATCACTTTGAGATGCTGTTCCTCATTAATGATGAAAAAAGATAAGTATTTATGAGCTTGAGTTTGTCCATTTCAACTTGCAGTGGCAGGTCCAGGAAGACTCAGCATTTACTGCACATTCAATCGTTGCCTTGGGGTTTCTTGATCTGGTCTGGTTTTTGGGTGGGGTTTTTTTGCCCTCTTTATTTCCTTCCCCCTACTACCCCTTTTTGTTTATGCTTTGGTTTGGTTGGTTTACTTGGGTTTTTTTCCCTCAACTTAAAGACAGTTTCATAACCCACCCCAAGGATTCACTCAACCAGGCAAAGCAGTCTGCTGATATATAATTTAATTCACCGTCAGTTTAGAGTAACACACATACCTTAGTTGACAAATGACCCACCATTTAGTTTGCAGTATTTATATAAACAGCCCTTAGCCTTCCTTAACAAAACCATAATAAAGAGCCAACTAGAACCTGTCCTCAAAGAGTTACTCAATGCATATTAAAAAAATATACCTTTTGAAGTTAGTTAATAAACAAAGTGTTTCATCTAAGTCATGTTCCTCAGTAGCTGAGGTATTAAATGCTTCCAAACATGAAGTTTACAAAACTAAACACTCTTAACTTCCTTCAAAAGATGATTTAAAAAAAAAGCAATAGCACACATGAAGTAGGCTGTGTAAAAAACTCTACTTTCTCTCCTCAGAAACACATCACTTGTCTTACCTATAGACTCAAACATCAAGTTTAGTTTATGCACAAGTCTCGGTTAGGATGTTAACATTTAACATATTATCAAGACTGGTCCAAAACCAATTCTTATTTAGGAGGTCAGTGGTATAAGTAACAAAAACATTCTTGTTGCTTTATTATTTGGAAAAGGCCAATCTAAAGTGCTTGAGGTTCCACTTATAACTTAAGTTCCCTATGAAGTTAAAGAGCTAGCCTTCAATCTCAAATGGACAAAACTGAATTTCATACAGAACTGCAACAGCATAGCAGTCATTTATGTCAAACTAATATACTACTGAGATACTGTTCCTGAAGATTTCAGAAGAATGACAACACACATATTAAAAAAGTGCTACTGTCATTTCATGCCATTAAAACATTTAAAATGTTCTACTACATAGGGCCACTTTGATTACCCCATACTAATACACTGAAACATTGCTCACAACTGAGAGTCAATTGCACCTCTTTCAGAAAAAAGTTTACTGTGTCTCATAAGATAGCATCCAAATTGCTCCCATTCAAAGTAAATACTATAGCATCACTAGGAATTTAAGCCACAAAAGCAACAATTGTTCTGGGTACCTGGTGACAATGTAGATACAGAGTTAAGAAAGTAACAGTAAGAACAGAACCTTCCACTTCCCCCTCCTGTCCCCATGAAAAGGGTGCTCTCATTAATGCACCTGCTTTTCACTCCTCTTTGGTTTACTGCTGCAAAGGGAAGCTTCAGCATCATTACTGCTTACTTACAAACCTGCAGTCATCCTTCAGTGGAAAGTGCTGGAAGATAAACAAGAGTTTATGCTGTATAGTTAGGAAGTTACCATCATAACTGTAATTGCAATTAGAACGGTAACACTGAGTATTTTGCAATCTGTAAGTAGGCCCATTAAGAACTGTAATATCCACAAGAGCAGAAAGTCATCCAAAGCACAGTTACTTCAACATAAGTACTGACAACAGGAAGAATCACATTAGTCCAACTTCACTAAGGCCAGTTTGGTTATAGAATCAGAGAACAATTAGGGTTGGAAAGGACCTTAAGATCATCTAGTTCCAACCCCCTTGCTATAGGCAGGGACACTTCCACTAAACCATGCCACCCAAGGCTCTGTCCAACCAGGCCTTAAACACCAACAGGGATGGAGCATTCACAGCTTCCTTGGGCAACCCATTCCAGTGCCTCACCACCCTCACACAGTAAAGAAGTTCTCCCTCAGATCCAATCTAAACTTACCCTGTTTAAGATTGAACCCATTACCCCTTGTTCTATCACTACAGTCCCTAATGAAGAGTCCCTCCTCAGCATCCCTACAGGTCCCCTTCAGATACTGGAAGGCTGCTATAAGGTCTCTATGCAGCCTTCTCTTCTCCAGGTTGAACAGCCCCAACTTTCTCAGCCTATCTTCATATGGGAGTACATGCATATATGGGGAATAAAACAGCCCACCAGTTATAAGTCTGTCTTCAAACACATCCTTTGCATCCAACTAGAGAAAAGCACACATCACAGATGCCAAGCTCCCTTCCAATTTGTGCTGCAACAATCATACTGTTTGTGATACTGTGTTGAGCGGTAAATTGCGGGTAAAAACTCCAGGAGAAAATACATCATGGGCTTCCCCCACTCATTTTGACTGCAAGTACTGATGTTATTATGGCGACAGCAAATAAACCCAGTCTAGACAAAAAAGGATTTTCACTGTTGCTTCCTGATTAAGCCAAATCTGCCAGTGTATGTCACAGGAGGAAGATTACAAGCATTTATGCTTTACATATTAGACCAGAGAGGAGTTTGGAGTTTCACAAGTCTTTAGGCAAGAGAACAGTAGCTGTCCAGCAAGCTAAACTGACGAAGTTTTAACAGAACACTTTTAAGCTGCAAAAGGGTCAAAGACTATATGCAGAAGGACATGCATCAGCATTTCAGCTTGGAAGCGATAATACCATTTCTACAGCCTCTCTCCTTACTTCTTAACACCTTACTCAACCCAAGCCTATTGTAGTCTTCACTCCATACAGAGCATAAGAGACAGAGGAAAAGCTAAGGCTATTGCAAAACCATTTGGCTATACAACCACACGCAGACATTCAAATAGCTGACTTCATATCAAAGTCTGAAATTACAGTACAAGGGACAAACTGCACAAATACTCTTAAGTTTTTGTTACCTATTTTGTATTTTGAAAGTATGTGCACCTTAGCCACAAGAAAGCTTTAAGAAAAAAGCATTTCCAGCATTTAGAAAGCTATTTATACAAAGAAGAAATGTAATCAAGTATACAAGTTCAAACAGTATTGAAACATGTCCTTGCTCGAAGGGGTATGACTGCATATCTATGACCAAAATGAAGTAACCTGCTCCAACACTTCAGAAGGTGTGGCCCTTAAGTTTGCTTATAAACTTTGTGGCTAATTTTAGGCATGAAGTAACAACCCCCTACAGACTCACATTACTGCTTAATTCCCTACACAGTACTAGGTTTTGGGGGGTTGGGATTTTTTCTTTTTTTTTTTTTTTTTTTTTAATTTGTGCATTGGTTTGGGTTAAGAAGCACATAGATCTAGTAAAGTGACTGAATAAAATCTCATACTGTCTGTACAACTACATTAATAAGTAGCGCAGATCAACAGACAAAACCATAAAGCACAATAGCTGTCATTAAGGACCAACATCCACCAGTTATGCATTTCAATGATTTCTACTTCAAAGGTGAGCAGACTACAACCACAGGTGACCAGGAGCTGCTTTCACAGAGCGCAACTTCTGGTCTGCCTTGATCCAAAAATATTCCAATTCAAAGTGCTCCAAGACTACATTATGTTAGCCAAAACACAGTAGTTAAGGATGACAGGTCTGCTTCAAAAACAACATTCTCAACTCCAGCTAAAATACTAACACAGATTCATCCTAAGTCTACAAGGTTTTTTTGCACAATATAAGCACATTTTTGAAACTGCTATTTCCAATTTCTTCATTCTATTGAAACGAATTTATAGCTGAAATTGAAGAGTTGCATTTTGTGGATGACAAATGTCAAAAAGACTAGAAGTTAGCGTCCCAAGTGTTCAAAAAACAAACAAACAACAACAACAAAAAAAAAGCTAATGTAAGAAAAGGTGTGTTTGGTTGCAGGGGAGGGAGGAGAAAGGGGAGCACTGGTGTTTTTTTGAGGGGGGTGTTCTTTCTCCCTTTTGTTCTTAATATAGCAGCCAAAGTAGTAAGTATCAGCAGGGTACAGAAAGGCTTAATGAAAAAGGTACATCAAGCCGTGAACTCTAAACCTTCCTATGTACTGTTCAGTAGCAGAATTGGAACATACTATGCCATCTCATGCCTGGAAGGGTTAAGTCCTGAGGTTTGTATCTAAAGCCAGGCAACCAGAGACAGAACAACTTATCAAGAGCCTGTGTCTCCATTTAATCTACAAAATTTTCAAGGACCTGATAGATATGTTTTGCATTGTTCCTTGCACAATAGCCTTTTCTGCCCAGCAGCTTACTAAAGAGGAAACACAGAAGACAGTAAAAGAAATCAAATTCATTATAAAGTTTATATTAACCAGCATGCTTTATGAAGGCCTTTTATAGTCTTTGCCAGCCAGAAATGCTTGTTCAGAGGTAGAAAGTCAAGAGCCGTCCTGTTCTACAGAGCCTGCATTTTCAAAGGGGTTTGGTAAGCTTCCATCCTCTTCACTTAAGCAAAAAGCTTTGGTTCCGATAAAGGTTGTAGTTCAGGGGTACAATACACTCTTCCTCATGGAAGTCTGATATACACAGATTTGAAGAGGTACAGTCATTTAAGATTAGTTGCATCTTGAATCATTGTGCGATAGCTTAAGTAACAGATCACAGTACATTAAAACACCAGATGAGTAGCTTTCTTGCAAGGAAGAAGTGCTACCCCTAAAATTCTTCAATGTCTGACTCACTGTCAAAGTCTCCCTTGCATTCTGCTATAAAAACTGAATAAACAGATATCTGAAAAATCCCCACCCCATACCCTAATAACAGGGTTCTAGTCTTTTATTCTATGAAAAGTATTATTAATTACAGGTCAGACTCAGTGTAAAAGGAAAGAGCTCGTAGGGGAATATCCAATTTAAACATCCATTCAGATGCAGAAATAACACAGAATGGTCAGAATGGAATGAAGGGCTCACCATGTCAACGTGTCTCAGTTAAAGGAGTACTCTATACAGACGATTCTAGCTTGCAAAATAATCAGCTACACAGGGCAGCAACTTCCTCCTCATTATGCTACAGAAGCCCAGGAGAGAAGTCTCATGCTTATTACCTGGTTTTCCACTTGTGCAGTAGATTAGTATAGAAAAAGTGAAGCTGCCTTCTGCATTAATTTGAATTAATCCCTGCAAGGTTCTTTGGAAGAACAGATATATTCCTTCAGTTATTCCACAGTTATCTCATTCTCAGACTTTGTATTAGTAAGAAATACATCTTCGTTATACATTATAACCTGATTTCTTAATAGTAAATTAAAAAAAAAAAAAACAAACTCTCACCAAAAAAACCCACCTTATTTTGTGTCACTGACCTGCAGTACTTTAATGCTTTTATATCACATACCACCACCCCCCAAAAAAAAAAAAGGCCAAGATACACATATTCAAACAACTGTACCAGTAACACCTCTGAAGAAGCAGAATATAAACAGATGCTTCCTATCAAGGTACCATGACCATTTTCATTAAATTAATATTGTAATGAAATTAAAGGAGGACCTACCCATACAACCTCCAGTCAGATTAAGACTCTTAATCCTTCAAAGAACACAACAATAATTACACAGTCAGCTTCCACAGAAAAGTTTCAAAGATCATCTTTGTTCTGCATTCTAGAGGCATCACTTAGAGAATAAATACAATTTGGTCCACTTGGTCACTAGGACAAGCATATTAAAAGGATGGCAAACCTTTTGTTCCTGAATTATTCAAGGGCTGCACTGGATTAACGTAAAGTGCAAGGGAACAGAGAGGTGGCAGTTATTCAGTTTTCTCTAACAGGAACACAAGTAGTTTTTTTTTCTCAGATTACACATATCAGACTTCCACCTCCCTTCCCCCCCCCCTTTTTTGTTACTGGGGAAAGAAGAGGAGAAAGGAATTTACTACTATCTGTGATTTGTGGACTGTAGCTCAGTTACACTTCTTCTCACACCTTTTCTCCATAGATCTGCTACTGCTATTCCAGCTAAACATGCATTATTGAAAGTTTATTATGCCTTCAACTCATGCAGTGACAGTACAGGTAGCATTTCAGGGGCAAGAAGTTTTTAAACAAATTTCAGTGCTTGGAATAGAAGATAGAAAACATCATTCTATAATTAAATGACATCAACCTTGCTTTTACACATTAAAACACACTCACAGACAATAGCCATACCTTCCTCCTACTGCGTCGTCTTGTGGCTGGGCCCCAGCAGTGTTCCTCTGTGAACGTCGCAGTGACCCCCCTGGATTGTTATTAGGCCGGTTGGACATTGGCACCTCTCTCCTGAAGGGACATACCCTTTCTAGACACTATCATTCACTGAAAGATAAGAGAGAGAGTTAATCGTAAGAGACATGGCATGAAGCTCACAGCCATGCCTCAAGAGGCAAACATAAAATGCTATTGTTAAGACAAAAAAAAAAAAAAAAAACCTTTGAACAATTTTTAGTTAAAAAAAACATGGACCGAGATACTTCTAAAGAATCTTCAGACCCTAAATACAGAGCAACCAGTTCTCAACATATATACACCATACAGATGACCCATTGGACTAGATGACCTTTAAAAGGTCCCTTCCAACACAAACTATTCTATAATGACATGCGACTTTTCTAGTCGGCTTTTGTAATTATTTGAAGGAAACAAGACAAATGCAATTTAAGATTACCTGTATTTATCGACACTAAGTAAAAACACACCAAGTAAAAACTAATGCCTGATAGAAAACAACAGTATTCAAACATTTTATTGTGGGAGATTACAATGCCAGTTTCGGGAATAAACAGCAGTATCCAGAAGATAACACAAGTAACTTAACTCATTTGCTTTTAAAACAGCTTCTTCTGCTAGGCAGATTTATACCACTTCCATTGTGTAAAAATACACAGTTAAATTCAGGAAAAGAGATATAGCTATATAAGCAAGTTCTTGCTCAACAGAGCTTAGTTAGTGGGAAAAGGTATTTGACACAGAAGAATTAATGAGTGAACCAAATTAAAAAAGAAAAATTTAAAAAAATCCATGGGATGGCTTTGTACTGCTAATTGTGGAATTGCTTTGTGATTGCTACAGATCTACATGTTATTTTGGTAATTATTTATAGAAGACTACCATAACACCGAGCTGCAGGCCTCAGAAACGGAGGTATTTCAGGATCAAGCCTCACTTAGATCTTCAGCGGAAATGTAACTTCTGTATCCTATGCTAAATTGCAATTTCTATACAGACAGCACAGCAACAGAGCCACACATTTGTCTATATTACAATTCATTATATCTATAGCACAGTAAACAAGGAGTCTGACAGTAAAAAGTTTAAAACTTCAGCTGCAGGTAACTAAGGCTCAGTTCAATTTAAATGTCTCCAATAAATTAATTCTCAAGATCTGGCATTGTCAGTAAAGCCAGACAACACTTGACCATATTTATTCCATTCAAAAGGCCTTATAGAATTGAACATAAGGGAGCGGTGGGGGGAGGAAAGCCATTCTAAATTTTTCTGGTTTAATGTAGGCCATAAGAAATCAGGATATAAAATGGTATTACACAAACCATTACCTCAAATACCTAGTACAATGCCAAAAGGAACATACATGCAATCAAGACACCCGCACAGCACACATAGTTTGCAATCATGATTCTGCTAGCTAGATGCAGTCTTGTTACATTGTAATGATGCAGCCTAGTACTAAAAGTTCCCAGTTAGCATGCCACAAATATTTTAAATAAACTACAGGAATCAAAGAGAGTAACTTAAGCAGAATTGCTCCCCATTCTAATCCCAGGAATCAAAACCATCTTTTGACAGTTCTTGTATTCTTCCTACTAAGAGGTCCAACACAGAAGCAGATAGCAAAAGCGAGAAGTAGGATTGATTAGCAAATCACTGTATTTACTTTATGCTTAGAAGCTAGAAAGAATAAGTGGAGCACAAAATACACAAGCCCACAAAAATATAGTTGTTCAGTGAACCTCGCAACTAAAAAGTCCTGATGACTGTGAAGCTGAGAAAGCTATAGACCCTATGCGTCAAAAGCTGAGCTTTCCCTCATGACCATTTTTCTTATTGTAGCTCCTTACTCATAGCAGATATTCCCACCACCAGCTTTCCAGTACTACAACACCTTCAGTCTACAACTTCAGAGCACAAAAAGACAGAACAGAAAAAGCCTGCTATAGCTGGAAATTATGACAGCTTGCTGGCGCAGGCAGATCGGTCAGCTTGAGGAAAGCACAAATAGTGGCATTCTTTTCAGAGTATGCTACAGATGCCAAGACAAGGAGCCTAGCATTAACCAGGCTGAAAGTGGACCAAGGTTCCAACACTACCTAGGAGGCCTAGCTGAAGTCAGTCACAGGCACTGTGAAATGCTATTATGCATTCTCTAGTTCTTTATATTCAAACAAAAAAAAAAAAAAACAAACAACCCCATCTCTTCATAAGCACCAGCAAGCAGGCACGTTCTGTGCATTTTCTGAAATGAGGGTGTAGTGCCATCTGCAAAGGCCAACTGAGGCTGAAACTGGGTATTTATGTCAAACTATCAGTCCAACTGTGGTATGGTTCCCATTATCTATTGTATCAATTTGTATTGACTGTAGGAACATGCATTCTAGCAGGTTTCACTGATTCTTTTGCAGAATGCTCACTCCGCAGCTCTGCTAGGTCAGCCACATGCCTTTCTACCTAGGGCCAGTATAGGGACTCCTCCACCAAACATGAGAAGAGTGAAGTTGAAGAAAGTTCAGTTTAATGTTTATCTGCCTGCGTCAGCCAGCCATTTTAAGTGGTCTGTGCTTAAAAGCTATTCAGCACAGTGTGCTGTCATATTTTCAGCTGTGTAGAAGAATGAAATAGCAGCTGATTTATCCCGTAAGGCATCTGTCAAGTCAAGATGATGCCCAGAGTTACCTTCTTTATTGAAACCGCGCAACAGTGTTTCTTATTGTGTAATGCGTAACCATATGACTCCAGTTTGCCTTTAAATATAAGGCTGCTTCATGATTCCACTAAGAACTTTAACCTCAAATTATTAACTTAAGTCTCACTGCAAGTATATAAAGCCACACAGCACCATGTGTCTACTCTAGTAGGGAAAACATCTTTTCAGTGGGTCACAACTGTCTTCCACATTCTACAAGAGCCCCAAGGATCCCAAATTTGAGCTGTTCTCTTCCAGACTTGCCACCCCATCTATAGGCCTTACTACAAGCACTTGGCTTATTCTTCCCCCTCTTTAGTTCAAAGTAGATGCACAACCCAGTAGATTAGCTGAATGTGCCAGTGCAGTCCTCTCACATTTTAACACCATTTCCCCAACTACAGTGAGCATTTTCCCCGCTCCAACAAAGCACTACAATTGTACATCAGACCTCCATGCTTCAGTTGACAGACTTCACAATTTGAGAATTTTAAGTTCATGCTAGAAGAGGACCTGAACTTTTGTAAACAAGCCATTTTCATTAATGTTTCACAACTCCATACTCATAGCTGTAATGATGCTAAAGCACTGGCTCCCCTCATCAGCGGACTCTTTAGATTGAGAATAAATTCTAAAACCTAGCATTTCAAATAAACTCACAACACACCTTTTGAAGATATCTAACAGTACTGGCATACAATTGTTATTCTGTTGCATAGTATTCCTGAGTTTTAGTAAATGCTTCAACTACCATTAACAGTGCCCTTTATTACAATACAGAAAAGGAACTAAAGTTCCTTTCTGTAGACCTATTACAAACACTATAGCTAATGTATAGCTAACATTACTTAGAGAGGTTCCACAAGAACACAAGACACACAAAACAACTGACAACTTGCCATGAAGCCTTTACCTTTCTTCCTGAGGGAAAGCCAATATGAAAAGACTGGCACTCTTCCACACCTTTAAAGCAAAAACATGAACGAGACAACTACAGAACAAGCCTGTATTGGCTTTTACTTAACTGAAATCACTACAGTTCACAGGGAATTCCTTCAGGGAAGGTAGCCTGCTGCTATGTAGACCACAGACAAGAAGTGAGTGAACTGAAGCACTCTAATAGGCTCTAGGGCTACTAACAGTGTAACAAGGCACACCAGTAACAACCCCTGAAAAAATGGAATTGAACCTTTTCACAAGAAAGGGCACTCCTCATCCTCTACATGGATGAGTTCTAGAATTTGTTTGGGGGGTGTGCTTGTTTTCTTATGTCTGGAAGGGTTTATTAAGTTCTTAGCAAGAGTCTTCGTAGTACAGGAAATATTTAGGCATTTACACTCCAATTTAGAATCACAGAACCATAGATGCATAGAATACTTCTGGTTGGAAGAGACCTTAAGATCATCTAGTTCGAAACCCCCTTCCATGAGCAGGGACACTTCCACTAAACCATGCCACCCAAGCCTATGTCCAACTCGGCCTTGAACACCACCAGCGATGGAGCATTCACAACTTCCCTGGACAACCCATTCCAGTGCCTCACCACCCTTACAAGTAAAGAAGTTCTTCCTCACATCCAATCTAAACTTCCCCTGGTTAAGTTGGAAGCCATCACCCCTTGCCCTCTCAGTACAGTCCCTCATGAAAAGTCCATCCCTGGCACTCCTACAGCCCCTCTTCAGATACTGGAAGGCTGCTAGGAGGTCAGCCAAATTAACTTAAAATTCTCAAATTGTGAAGTCTGTCAACACAGCCTTCTCTTCTCCAGGCTTAACAGCCCCAACTCTCTCATCTTAGGGGGGTGCTCCAGTCCCCTGATCATCCTCGTGGCCCTCCTCTGGACTTGTTCTAACAGTTCCATGTCCTTTTTATGTTGAGGACACCAGAACTGCACACAATATTTCAAGTGAGGTGTCACAAGAGCAGAGTAGAGGGGCAGGATCACCTCCCTCCATCTGCTGTTCACGTTCCTTTTGATGCAGCCCAGAGTACGGTTGGCTTTCTAGGCTGCAAGCACACACTACCAGCTCACGTTCATTTTCTCATCAACCAACACCCCAAGTCCTTCTCCTCAGGGCTGCTCTCAATCACTTCTCTGCCCAGCCTGTACTTGTGCCTGGGATTGCTCCGACCTAGGTGTAGGACCTTGCACTTGGCATAGTTAAACTTCGTAAGGTTGGCATCAAACCCACCTTACCAGTATGTCAAGGTCCCTCTGGATGGCATTCCTTCCCTCCAGCCTATCAACTGAACCACACAGCTTGGTGTCATCTTCAAACTTGCTGAGGGCGCACTCAATCCCACTATCCATGTCACCGACAAAGATGTTGAACAAGACCTGTCCCAACACCAATCCCTGAGGGACACCACTTGTTACTGGTCTCCAGCTGGACACTGAGCCATTGCACACAACTCTTTGCATGTGGCCATTCAGCCAGTTCTTTCCTTTATATTTAAGGGTATGCCTAGCACCTCTGCCTACAATACTTCTTAACACCCATTAGCAGCTTACAGCTGAGTTAAGCACATTGATCAGTATACTTTTCTTTTGTACTTTGGCCCCAAAAACCAGTGCCTTCCTTGATGCTACTGCAGTAAACCAGCTTCTCAAAATTGCAAAGGCTTACTACCCTTCAGTCAGCATTAGGCGAAAGGGAGGGAGAAGGAAAAGACATCGGGTTGTTTATATGCCTTGTAAGTTCAGAACATTTTCTTTCTGCAAGTTGCACATCTTGCCAGTCAGAATCCAGAATTTAGCATACTCATCAGAAAACATTAAGTCTAAGACTCCAAATTCACATTCCTTCAATATAAACAACAGTAATTTGCTTGATCAGTTGTAACTGTGATAAACCTGGTCAGTTAAGGTAGAAGGAGCATTCTAAACACATAAGCATACAATGCATTTAAGAGTTGAGACTTAAATTGCAACTGAACAACTCAGTGCACATGGTTTAGTAACTACTGAATTTGTTTGGACCTATATTACTTACTTTTAAATTGATCTCATAGCTACACCTCATTTTTGCTCACTGCTCACAAGGTCCTCAACAAGGTTCTCCTCATTTACCTGCAAACATACACACCTATTTTCCTGCCTTGCAAGCAAGCACTTGCAACCATTCCATTACTTCTACTACACCACCTTAACTCAAATTAGGATGACTTTTTTGACCAGTTAGCTGCTCCAAACCGAGTCTCCTGCAGCTGACTTGGACACAACATTCTTCCTCACTGTACTCTCCAGATTCAGCAGTTATCCACCTGAACACTTCTACCACTGCAGACCTCATTCCCAAATTCCATGTCAAAGTTACATGAAGGCAGAAGCTTGTATTTTCAGTGTAGCTGCCTCATGCCCATTCTGCTTGTAGAAATAATTCACGGAATAATTTAGGGTAGAACAGCATACTGAAGATATCTGAGAAAACTTTTCTGTAACATCTCTCAAATTATCATCCCTCCCTTCTTACTGACAGTGAATTTCTACACACAAACAAGTGGAAAAGATACTGTCCCATGAGCTGCAAGGTGCTGTACAGTAAGGTGTATGCATTTTGGCTGTGTTCACGCAAATCCTGGATTACTCAGCTGAATGAAAGCGTTGAGCCCTAAAGAATTACAAGTGCTTCTTCAAAAACACACAAAACAAAAAAAAAAAAACTCAGTGCAAAACACCAACCAAACCCTACACACAGAAATACATGCACAGCCAAACTAACTAGAACAAACTCATTACATATAGAAAGTCTTCAGGATAAACAAGATTTTACAGCATTCTAGTATTGTAACATGACCTCACTGCTGGAAAGACAGATAATTAAGCATCAAGGAAGTTTCTTCTTAAAACAAGCATGTCAAGTGGTAAGGAAACAGATTTCTATACTTTTGCAGCACAAACTTAAACAATTCTGTATGCACATTTGTCAGTTCTTAGAAAACATGAGTAAGATACTGATAAGATAACAAACAGAATTCAACAGCGTATAGAGGCAAACTCCTCTTCAGATTAGATGCCTTCTTGATTCAGGGTTCAACTGGAGTACAAGAGTTCAAATCATTTAAAAAGCCATGGCTGGAAAGGATCTCAAGATCATTTGGTCCAACCTCTTGTTGAAAGTATGACCCCAGCTTACTTTAAAGATCTTTCACTCTGCTGAGAAACGACAATTTCCAACCATGATGACAAGCTATATTCTGAGTTCTGAGCCAGAGCAGAAAGGTAAAAGGTAAATCATGAGAGATATCCTGAAGAAAGGGGGGGGAACCCACGCAAACTATAATCACAAATTAAGTAAGATATCGAAACATCATAGCAGGTACAAAGGCATGCAAAGAAGACACTAACGAACTATCAGAAAACAGTATTTTCAACAAAAGCATTTGGTAAGCAGTTATGCAATATATATCAGTTAAAGTAACCAAATATCTCAAATCTGTGCAGATCTAAAGGTGTGCAAGGACACATTCTCCATCACTCCCAAAGACAACCTTTCTGAGAGGAAAAGAAACACTCAAAAAAACTGCTATAACATATACCTCAGAAAGCACTCCCTCCCCTTCAGTTCCTCAAAAACACAATCCAGTAACTTGGGCCAAGGTGAGGAAGTGAGCAAAATGGGCATGTACGCTCTAAATATCAACAAGTTCAGTCATTGAAGACAATACAGACTTTGGACTAGCTCATATGGTCATTTTCACACAGGGTAACTTAACACCAAAAGAAAAAAAAAAAAGAAAGAAAACCACGAACACACACCACCAAACCTTAGCACAATATTCTTCCCAGGTTCATCCACATGGAAGTTCCTTTTAATTCACTACTCTCAATCATTTAGAGTGGAAGCACTTCTTACCCATTTCAGAAACACACCATATATTAAAAGAGGTAGTTGTCTGCAGTATCCATTATGCATGCTTCTCAATTACCAGTGGGCCATAAATACACTCAAGCTATGAGTTCCACAAGGGGCAGAGGGAGGGGGAGATTATGCAGACAGGAATAACAGAATCAACTATGTTGGAAAAGACCTTTAAGACCACTGAGTCCAACCATTACCCCAGGACTGCCAAGTCCACCACTATACCATGCTTGCTTCACCTACGATTTTTTTTTATTTTTTTTTCCTAGTAAGTGGTAAATTAGTAAAGGAACAGGAGTTACCCCCAATTTGACTCATTGACTTTACAAAGAAGAATCATCAGAAGATTATGGCAACCTCTGGGCCTTGCATTAGGAAGAAGTCAACTTTCTTTTGCAGTCTTTCAAGAGCTTAGACCTTGCCCAGCACACTAGCTGAGTGGCAATACAGAAGGCTGCCTTCAAAGAATCTGCAAAACCAATGGGTAGGAACTTGAAAGAATATAGGCACTATGTTAAGTTTCTCTAGACTGCATATCTACGTACATGTCTACAATGACACAGAAAGGGAAGAGAAAGTTCTGGCATAGAAGAGAAAAAGAAAAGAGCTAAAAATATCTTCTTTTGTGATCTTATGGTTCAGAATTAGGGGAAGCTATACTGCAAATTGGCAGTTAAATTATTGTTTCCTCAGACTGAAGATTCAGAAGTTCTCATAGTATATTCTCACACTGAAAATGCCTCCTTAAAGATGCACAACACTTCTCACCAGGTTGTTAGGACTGTGATTCAACAGGTTACACATGCCATGACTCAAAGGCAGCAAAACAGCACCCTTACCTACTGACTTCTACCTGGTGAAAGGACTGTAAGATAGCTGTGCAAAAGATACCATAGCTTGAGAAGACATAGTCAGGGGAAGTAAGAGGTCAAGTACTGCTCAAGAAAAAATCTAAACACATGCTATCACATGCTTCACTGTTGATAAGAATAGTTTTGTAACTGTGGGAAGGCATTCTGAGCTGCAAAAGCTAAAGAGCCTCCCCTGCTTCAAGGAGATCAGTTGAAGTTTGAGACTGCAGAGACTTTTTGCTGAGCCTGACACAGAAAAGCAAACTGCAGACTTACTCTGCGACCTGGAGAAGCTTAAAACCTTGCTCCATAATGATTACCAAGACCTGGAACCATCACTGGTTTAGAAAGAAAACAGTGGATTGATCTACACACCACAGCCAAAGCCCCAGCGAATCTTTTTGGACTATATCAAAAAACTAAATATCAAACACAGCACTATTTCAAACTATAGACAAGCACAACCACCACTGGCAGATGGCTTTATAACCAGCTACCAGTACAACTGACTGTACAAGAATCTAAACATCTCAAGAACCAAGAGAAATCAAAGGATGGAGAAGGGGCATAAATCAGCTAAAAAAGAAAATTCACCTGCATAAGTTGGACAGCAGAATATTCAGTTCATCTGGACAGCTTAAAGGGATCAAAAAAAAAAAATTCCACTGATTGTGGTCTATTTTGCATATGGCTATAGTGGATTCAAAGCTGAATTCAGGTGTCTCAGCTCTGTTTGCATGACCAGTGTGCACAGCCCATGGCACTCAGGAATACATAGTTTTCATTACCTGAAGAAAGAATCACCCTTTTAGTGCACTGAGAAACTAAACCAGGACCAAAGTTTTAACTAAATTCTTGCAAGCTGGTTAAGGGGCCTACCTAACATTAAGTCTGTAAAAGCCTTTACCTCCTACACTCTTTTCCTCTGGAAGACCTGAAACCGCAGTTTGAGAAGATAAAGTCGTTGCATGGATGTCGTGGTTTAAGCCTCACCGAGTTTTCTCTCTCACTCACTCCCCCCCTCTTTCTTCCCCAGTACCAGGGGGATGGGGAGGAGAATCAAAAGAATACAACTCCCACAGGTTGAAATAAAAACAGTTTAGTAACTAAGGTATAACACAAATCACTACTGCTACCACCAGTAATAATACTAATGACAAGAGAAATATAAGGAAAGAGAATACAATTGCTCACCCAGTCCCCCCAAGCAGTGCACCCCCATCACCTGATACCAAGCCCAACCATGCAGTGTCCTCCCACCCTTCCGGGTCTCTGCTCTCCGTTTCACATCCTGGGCATGACATGCTGTGGTATGGAATACCTCTTTGGTCAGTTTGGGTCAGGTGCCCTGTTTCTGCTTCCT
>JASSUY010005551.1:0-12071 GCA_032466535.1 Forpus xanthops | reverse complement strand
CTGTAAGGGTGGTGAGGCACTGCAATGGGTTGCCCAGGGAAGCTGTGAATGCTCCATTGCTGGTGGTGTTCAAGGCCAGTTTGGGCAGAGCCTTGGGTGGCATGGTTTAGTGTGAGGTGTCCCTGCCCATGGGAGGTGGGTTGGAACTAGATGATCTTAAGGTCCTTTCCAACCCTAACTATTCTATGATGGACAAATGTGACTGTTTTGAAGCAGCTGAGAGGATAATTGTTAATTGAAAAACAGTCTTGATCATGCTAAAGTGTACTTAATGGAGTAGAAAACAAATGTGTTCAGTTTGCTTTGAAAGAACAGATACTATTGTCCTATCGTGCCTGTCATAACTGGAGCACGAGAGAAAAGTAGGTAGACAGAGCTCCAACATAGGTAAGTTAACAACAATAGCTGAAGTTCCTTGACAGCACTGGAGGTGAGATAAAGAGGTTCTCTGAAGTACCACATCTAGGGTGATATTTCATCCTGCAGCATGGAAGATAACCTGTTACCTTGTGTGAATGACACCCCTCCTCTGTGGCTTGTAGGAATATAATCCTTTCTCCATGTAAAAAAAAAAAACCAACCAAAACAAAGGCAATCCCAAAAGCAGCCAAACAAAACAACAAACCAAAACCAACAATAATAAAAAGCCCCAACCCTAGACCAACTCTGTTCTTAACTATTGTAAGAAAATTCTGTACTTTCTGGTGGTTGTAAAATACTGTGTCCATCCCATGTCGGTCTTCTGTAGCTGAACTTAGAATCATTAGAATAGTTAGGGTTGGAAAGGACCTTAAGATCATCTAGTTCCAACCCCCCTGCCATGGGCAGGGACACCTCCCACTAAATCATGCCACCTAAGGCTATGTCCAACCTGGCCTTGAATGCCACCAGCAGTGGAGCATTCACAGCTTCCCTGGGAAACCCATTCCAGTGCCTCACCACCCCTACAGTAAAGAGTTTCTTCCTCATATCCAATCTAAACTTCCCCTGTTTAAGTTTGAACCCGTTTCTCCTTGTCCTGTCACCACAGCCCCTAATGAAGAGTCCCTCCCCAGCATCCCTATAGGCCACCTTCAGATACTGGAAGGCTGAACAGCCCCAACTTTCTCATCCTATCTTCATACGGGAGGTGAAAGCCCAATCAAGTATAATCTTCTCTCTTAATAACATTTAGTTTTTATTTCAATATATTTCATGTTTACTGAAGAACCTGATGTTGCAGTTCCGCATTTTAACACATTTTTTTAAAGTAAATATTTTGTTGTTCTTGGTTTTGCTAAGTGGGATTAGTACTTAATAAATTATAGTGATCTGTGGTTTAATGTGAATAAAGCTGTTCTTGAGAGACATAGCTACCTTGAAGTTGAAGACTTGATGCAAGTCTTCAATTTTATCCACATCTAAAGATGTGGGCTGTCTAATAATCCATTGTGGTGATACTGGAGAATCCCTTTACCAACAGTACAGTATTAATTCAAGAGGTACAGAAAGCTGTACTACAATTTCTTAGATGTTCATTTTGAGGTGTATGCAAGAGCCACTTTCATCATAGACATATTCCAGTCACAGTGATAAAGAGCTTGAAAGCCCATGCTTTTAGCTGCTGCTGTTGTTTGAATCTGGAATGATACAGTCATCTCTGGTTTAAGATAATAAACTGAAGTACATTATGATTGAAATACAAAGTGAATTCCTTTTCTTGAAGGTGCTTCCTAGTCCCCAAGGGACATTTATGAATGGCCTAAGAATTGTCTTGTTAGTGACTTGTTGCAAAGTTATGCTTCTTGCTTTCTTATTTCATCTCCACCTTTTTGCCCTCATCTGAGGATGCTCTTGAGACCTGCTTAGGAAAAGAAATAGCAGGTAAAGTGCTTAGTTAATTATGGTGTAGCTTAGACTGTTGTCCCACAAGAACATCTGCTTATGCACTTATTGTGAGGAGAATGCTTTGTATGCTCCATCCCAGTGTCATTCTTCAAATAATCAGTATTGAAATTTGAATAGGCTTGTGTTTTAAACTTCCTCTTTTGGGGAGAAGGGGAGAACTGATCATTACAGGTGTGCAGTGAAGCTGAAGAGACACCCGTTAACTATGGTATTTTGAATTCTGCTATGTAGGTACAGCATTATTTTGAACTTGTCTGTGTCTTCCTTAGCCTCCATTTGTGGTCCCAGTTCTGGTATGCATTTGAATGCTTATTCCCGTGCTAGCATCAATTTTGTGCCTTTCTGATTTCTGTGGCCATTTTTTCCCCCTCAACATGAAAAGCTCCCTCCAAGTTGCAAAACTTTCTCTTAATTTACCTTGACTTTGAAACATTTTTGTGAAAAAGCAGAATTCATCTTTATTTCTATATGCTACACTGCCCTGGGCACACTTGCTTTACAAGTATAATGTTCCATTAAGTTGGTGGCAGGTTGGTTTTGTGCTAGTAGTATGTTCTGGCTGAAGTCATCTCTGCAAACACCTGAGAACAGGACATCAAGATTATTGGAAATTGGATCAGGCACAGCTCAGTGATGTAGCTGGAATTCATAGCTTGCAGAAATATTGATCCTCTGGGCCTAGAGTCTCTGCAAATAACCTCCCCATTCTTTTCGTCCTTGGGTTAAAGCCATGTGCTGAATAAAACTAGCTATTAACAATCAGCACATAATTTCCTCAACCCCACACCTTTTCAGGTCCAGGTCCATGACTAGGCTACCCCAGCTCACCTTCTCCAGCATGGTGTGGTGCCCCAGTGTACAATATGCTGGTGACATTTCACCCCTCTACATCTGCTGGAGCCAACCTACATGAGTGAGGTAAGTCCATTTATTTTTCAATGTTGCTTAGTTCTGTAAAGTTTTTGTTGTATACCCTATGTGTAATTTTTAATCAAGGGCAAAAAAAAACTTTACAAAACCATGTGCTATTGAAAAAGGACTTTTCCCTTAAACTATAGGGAGCTCAGAGATAGATGCAGTGTCACCAGCATACTTAGAAAGCTATTAATTCTCAAGGAAAACCAGGCAGTTGTTAGGGGTGTTGGTGACTTGAACTCTGTGTGTTCTAATAAGTTCCCCAAATAACTAAAAATATAGTTATGGTAGGTTCCGTATTAAATTTGGAGATCACTTTTTCTAATTTCTAGCTGGTAATTGTATTTCCCCCCTCTTGGATGTTTACATATAGAGTTTGTCTATGCCGTATCTGCAGACAGTGCATTTTCTCTTGGTTAGTGCTTGTCTACCACATGCTGGGTCTCCCACATGACTGAATTTCTTGTACATGACATGGTTTTTGTTCTGGTGACAATACAGAAGAGTGTTCATGTATTTCAGACATGCTTGCAGGATTTTCTGTTAAAAGGTCAGCAGTAAGGAGGACAGACTTGTAGTGACATCTGTCTAAAAGTGGGACTTCTAACACTTGCAGTGTAACATCTTGAATGACAAACTTTTCCAATGTAGGGATTGCAAAGGAGAAGCATTAGCATTGTTTTGGAGCATCATTTTTCTTGTTGAGGTTTTTAATCTTACGTTTGAGCTCTTGAGTCTATTAATCTTACGTCATCAAAGGAAAACTTCTTTCAAGCCTTGAAAGTTGTTTTACCAGCTTATGCCCTTCCATTTCTGTTGCTGCTTTGTTGACCTTTCTCAAAGCATTCAACTACCTTATCTGTATCCAAAAGGCTGCTTATTCATCATGTGCTGGTGCAGTCTGTTGAAACTCCTACAAGTAGAAGACTTTAGAGGAGTTTGTTTTAGAACTTCAGAATGTATTTCATGGGATTGTTCAGCTTTGAAAGCGTTACTGATATTTGTAACTTCCATTTTTCTTCTTACATCTGTTCTGTGTTTCATTTCAAATTTCTGCAAGCTTTCGATCACGTGTGTAGAGCATTTATGGTTACAAGAACTCCATCCTTGTAGAGCGCTCTCTGACAGCTGTTACTGCAGTACAGATGCAATACAAGATTCACCTAAATGTCGCCCTACTTCTTAGTCAGATGGGCAGTAAATTGCCTTAGACATGGAAGAAATGAAAATTCAGCAGGGAGTTAAAATTGAATGGGTACGCTGTAGCTCTTAAAACTCACTCCAGATGTTAAGAATATCTGTATATTCATAGGGATGTAATGCAAATACTTTCTCTTCAACTATATGGTATTTTTTAGAATACCCTGATTTCTTCTGTGTACTGTGGCCTGAGGGTGCATTTTCTTAACTGTAGAAGTTGTAAACCCAAAAAAGTCAGTTCAGTATGGTACCTTTTCTTCAGCGCAGTAGAAGACTATCGGGAGCTTGATTTGCTTGGCACTTTTCATCTATGAAAGGAAGTATTCTTCTTAGCAAAACCAGAAAGGTATTAATGTCTGAAGTAGACACTTGTTAACTAGATGGTAATATGCTTGTCAATGCTATTAATTTGTTTTTCTTTGTAGCATTTCATCTAGATAGAAGAAATTCACCACCAAACAGCTTGACACCATGTCTAAAGATCCGCAATATGTTTGATCCAGTTATGTAAGTAAACCCCGTTACCTGTCTGTATTTGTGCCTTCATTGGGAAGGGTCTGTGTCTACTCTGAGAGGGGTTTGGAAGAAGTGAGTAAACATAAATGCCCTAAAAGAAGCAAATAGGTTGTACAAAAAAAACCCACCCCCAAACAACTCTTAATATCTGCAAGGTGTCGTTCATCCTTCATTGTCTTGCTTTGTGTCTTTGGGTCACTTGAAGTCTGGCATTTAGTCAAACTGCTTGGAGCAACAACTGATCTTTCTCCATTAGTTGACTTCGTAAATGTTCAGTTACACCAGCTGACAGGGGGGACTCCTGTGGCCTAACAACAGACTGTAAGTTTCTGAAGTATTGCTAGGTATTCTGGAGTATTTGGACTGTCATATGAGCTTACACAGTTTGCATTTAAAAGGCTGAATTTCAGTAAGATATTACTTTATGGCAGTGTGGCTGCAAATGGGTTTTTGTCGTGGGAAAGCTTAAAAAAAACAAACTAGTGCAGAGTATTGACTTCTAATGCTCAGCTGTAATTCTAAAGTATGTACTGTGTATGACTAAGTAACAAGCCTTGTTTGGCATGCCACGAGTTAAGGAAGAATGACTTTTGTAGTCTTTGAAAGCTTCATCCACTCACTGTCCTGTTATATCCCTGCTGGCTGTGGACTAGATCATGTTAGGAGTTGGAGACTAACACACAGGTTGTGCCAGCCAATAATTTCTAATCTTTAAAGCCCGGTTTGTCCGGTGCAAAGAGATAGAGGGACTTAACTCCTCTGAAATAATTTTCTTCCCTGATGTAATCATATAAGGGGAAAATACTGTCTTGCAGAGTAAAAGTGAGAAGCTGTGGGACTGAAGAGAATGAGAAGTTGAGTGGAAAATAAAAGCTATTGCTGTGAAGAGGGAGTAACAGGAAATAGGAGGGGACATGAGTGATTGCGAAGTTTGCATGCATTTCTTCAGCACTTTCACTTCAGCTTCTAGCTACACTTGATTACTTTAGTTTCTTGCCTTATTAACTAGAAAGCTGATTGCTAATTTAGCTGAGGACAGTGTGGACCCTGCTGTGGCTTCTTTCATGACTTCCAGGTTGCAGTAGGGTGAGCAAGATGAAATTTTAGGCACTGTGCTGGAGGCCAACTGACCCTCCTGTAGGAGAATGAAATAAAAGATGAGATTTGCTGAGAATCCTGGGTGAGATTAATGTCCTTACTGTCCTTGCTGCAAAGGAGACTTCATGAGCTATATTGGTTAGTCTGAGTAGTACCGGAATAAATCCATTCCTGGCGCTTTACTGTAATACTTATTGGCATGTTGGATTGGTTACCTTCTTGTTTCAAAATGCTAGCTGTTCACAATGGCTCTTGTTAATGGCTGTTGTGGAACTAGTTACTGAGATGTTATTTTTGTCATGGCAGTCTCACTTTACAGGTTTTATCTTTGCTGTGATGTTTTTCAGTACTGATGCAGTCTGTGCCTAGCAAGTGCATTAAAAAGAAAAGAAGCATTATAGACTAGGATTTGTTCTCTTTTGACACTGCTCTGTAGTGTCTGTGTCCAGTTAGCTATTTTGAAGCTTCTAATGCATTCACTTTTTGTAAACCTTTTCTTTTGGAAGTTGACCTAGGTCTGTTATTGGACTGCTGAATTACAAGTTGTAGTGGCATATTTCATTCAATTCCATATTGCATCCCCTAGCCCATTCCTCTTCTGTGAGCGGTCTTGCAGGGGACTGCTGCTTAGGAAATACTTTTTATCACACTCTTGGAGTAATCTTTAAAAACCCAACCAACCAAAACCCCACTACCCAAACCCCTCAGTGCAAGACAAACTACTTTATTCAATTGCTTATGTCAAAAGAGGAAGGAGATTTATGTTCTGGACCCAGATCTTTAAGGAATGAATACAGTCATTGATGACCTGAAAGGCAGAATGTGCCAATAATGGGATTAGATTGGCAAGTACCGTTTTGACCTTTACCGCAGGGGCAAGCTATGTTTAACAAAATCAGTTTTTAGCTGCTGTTTCAGTCAAGCTATTGTATACTAACAGTAAATGACTAAGTACTTTTCAACAATATGCCAATAGCTGGTAAAAGCAGCCATCCATAATAGAGGGCTTTTCTCTTGACCTGAGAATTGTCTGGAGAATATACCAGTTAATTTGTATTAGTGCTAACAGAGTAAATAATCCTTCTGCTGCCAGAAGTCAGAAAATCTGCCTGTCAGTTATGAACCCTCAGGCCACAGCAGCAGACTTCAGTTTGGGTGTATGTTCTAGGCATTTTCTATGCCATACACAAACCTAGTTTTTAAAATACCAATGTGAATCATTTGGATAAGCCCATTTCAGTGTTTCTGCATCTACCACTTAGGTTTTTACAAAAGAATGGTTCATAAAGCATGGGTAGCATTCCTGCAAGGCTCACTGACAGTTAACAGAACATACATGTTTAGGACCAGGGAAGGGCAAGTCATTCTCATTAGGAGCCTATTTAGTTATGGGAAATCACAGTTAGTTGATAACTCATAATGTTTCATGTCCCAGGTCTGCAAAACACCCGGAAGCAAACCAGATTGAGAATGCCCTTCTACTTCATTTGCAAACAGGATATGAGCACTTGGGGACAATGCAGTGATTTAAGTGTTTGGAAGAATGCACAGCAAAGACAGTTGCTTGCTTTTAACAATATGATCTCTACTTACTATAGCTGGCTTGCTGATGATGACAGCATGCTTCTCAAAAAAACTGTGGACGTGAGTCCTGGGCTGGGAGGGAATCCACCGAAGTAAAGATTTCATGGAATCATAGAATACTTTAGGTCGGAGGGGACCTGTAAAGGTCTTGGCTTTTGCAACTTGGAATGACTTAATTTCCCTAACATCTGGTGCATAGCCTATTTAGAGAATACTGTTGCTTACACAGTTAGGGGAGGGGAAGGTGACTTGTATAATCCCTTCAGTTTAAGCTATCTAGTAAAAAGAACACACTTTTTTCTTCCAACCTGAGTAGGAATCATCTTTAACTTTTGTAGGGTTTTAAATTGTGTTTCCCACGGGAAAGTCTCTCTTCCGCTAGGACCTTCATTTGGATCTTCTTTGCACCCTTGTGTCCCTTTTCCACATGTTTTTCTTGGTTATGTATGATCTGCCTTTGTAAGGGGCATCCACTGGGAAGTGTGCTCCTCTGACCAATGAAGGTCAAATGACAGAAACAAATCCTTGTTGCCAGAGTCCCTCACGTGTTGGGTTAGTGTCCTGCTTGACAGATTCAGGTAACATCCCATACTGATTAACCTCCCTGTGTGCATTCCATCCCCCACCACATTCTTTTTCATGAATTAGGAGGAAAGAAAATGAAATATTTCAAGAATTTTTGGCGTTATGTAGAGAAAATTCTTTAAAACTACCCAAAGCTCTTGATAGTATTATTGAAAGAATACGTTCATTGTTTTTTGTGTAAAGGCTATTCAGGAAGGCTTTAAGGCGTATTAAGGCTGTTGAAATTGTTCTTTGTCTGCTTCGATTTATTAGGATGAGAGATCCCTGCAGTACCTTCACAAAAATACATGGACTTGTGTCTTTTGTGATGATATACCGAAAGGTTGATTGACAAGAAAGTATTTTTTTGTGAAAAGCCCCAAAAATCGGCATCTGATTTTAACAACTTCTATTTCTGGATTGTCTAGGTTGACATGTTCTATCAGTACTCTATGGGACAAATGCATTTTGATGCTTTGTTCGGGGTAGTGAATAGCTAGTTCAGTGATGAACAGTGCATGAATAGCTACAAAGCTCTGTCAGCCTGCTGAAGCCTGTCATGTCGCTTCTGTGGCTGCTGGTAAAGCTGATGCAGTAAAGGGGCAGAGGGCCTTTATGCTGTTGTCTTCCTTTGCTCTTCTTCATTGCAGTAGGAACAGCCTAGAAGTGGCCTACTCCTTGGAACAAGAAGCTTGTCCAGGCAGGTTGTGGGAAAACGAGTTTAAGACTGCTTGCAGTTTCAGACAGGAAGATGATGGCAGGCTGATGGAAGGGGAGGACAATTCCCCTGTCAAAATACAGATTATTCCTTTTGATTCTTAGAGTTGGATTTTCTAAAAGTGGTCTGTAGGATCCAGTGTACTGAATGAATATTCAATAGCTAAAGTACTAAATCTGTCCCAAAGGCGTCTAACAGAAAAGGATGTCAAGTTACAGAGAAAACAAACTCGGTGGGGAAGGATGAGATTGTTGTGAATGTTAAAAACCAGATGTGCTTAATTAAACCTTTCATTGTTTGCATAGGGAAATAGGTGATCACTGGCATCTAGCAATTCAAGAAGCAATCTTGGAGAAATGCAGTGACAATGATGGAATCGTTCATATTGCTGTTGACAAAAACTCACGTGAGGTTAGTGTCTTCCCAGTGCCATGTTAATGCATTGCTTATCCCTGTCTGCTAGACTTTAAAAAACCCAACCCCCTCTCTTTCTTAATTACAGGGTTGTGTATATGTCAAGTGTCTGTCTCCAGAATATGCTGGGAAGGCTTTCAAGGCATTACATGGCTCTTGGTTCGATGGTAAGGAATGGGGTTTGTAACAAAACATGGGTGGGAATGACAGAAGATGGGTTCAGTTGGAGTACTTTTAAATGGTGAAATGTTTTATGTACAAGTTACTGAATTGTAGCAAAATCTGGATCTTTTTAGTAGCCATCACCTAGTAAACTTGTTTCAGTGTAATAATGTGTTTGTGTGTATTATGTCCTGAAGTAACATGTAATAATACTGAACTGCAAGGCTTCTCTTTTTCTATTTCTTTGCCTCCTAGGAAAGCTGGTAACAGTAAAATACCTGCGCCTAGATCGGTATCACCATCGTTTTCCCCAGGCTCTTACTTGTAACACTCCACTGAAGCCATCAAACAAACACATGAACTCTATGTCACATCTGCGTCTTCGGACAGGCACAACTAATTCTCAGGGAGGTTCCTGAGAACACTTTCTACAACTGCTAGGACTGTTACTTGCAACAGGAATTTTCCTGTTCGGCTGCCGTCTTCCTTTTTTAGTGCTTTTTGTATGTAATACTTTAATGAATTAAATAAAAGTTCGAACGTGCCAGAAATCTTGTTTCCAAAGGGACTTAGCAATGAGGCAGTAATACTGAGCTGACAAGAAGAAAAAGAATTGCTTCAGGATGTTTTCCAGGGCTATAGTAAACCAATGCATTTAAGTTTTGCATGAGGAATACCGACTTCATTATACATTTGCAGATGTGGTGACTGTATTTTTGCACCAAGAAGTGTTTTTGATAATACAACAGCATGGAGAAAAGATGACTTCCTGTATTTCCATAGTTTCCTGTGACATAATCTTGTGGGTATTTTGTAACATCAACCTACAGTTCCTGATGGTGAATAACTTAAATCTTATTTTGCAGTCAATATTAGGATAATTTTGTTGCTGTATAGGAATCTTTTCTGCAGCTGAGGGATGAGGAAAGTGAATCTGGCATTAGTGGTTGCATATAAGTGTGAGGGAAGACGAACCGGATGTGGATGTACTAGGTTTTGTATATAAATGTAAATGCTGGTGGTGGCAACAATGGTTGTGTTCCGTGAGGATGTCTGCATTGAAGCAGTGAATAAGCTTCCTATTTTATTCAAAACCTAATGTTTTATATGGTTTTGGCTGTATCATGACAAGAGGCCAAATACCTTAAAGTGTTAGATACAGGTTAAATATCTTTTATAGGTTTTATATTAAAAATACCTGACTATGATTTTGTGTGAAAGGTCTGATACCAATTGTAACGAATTCAGATTTGTGAGCAATAAAGAAGCAATTGGCAGATACTGGAAAAATATTTTGTGAAAAGCTGTATTTATTATAACAATTGCCAGGACTGTGACAAAATACCATTGGGAGTAAGTGACTTTCCCAATACATGATATCTTGTTGTAATGAACCAGTTACCTATTGAAACTTAAAAAGGTACATGCTTCCGTGCAACAGTTTTGCTGATGCGAACTAGAATTCTGGCTGACAGTAAACCAACCTTGTGATTCTAAGCTTGTAACTTTACTAACGTTGACCTAGAAGTACAAAATTGTTGCTGAGAAGCATAGTTGCAAATCTAAGATTATTGGCTTTACTAATCCCCACTCCTACAACAGTTTTACGTAATTACCCAGCTGAATATCCTGTAGGAGGTGAGGCTGGAAGCACACCAGTCCCACAAACTTCACTGAAACTCACTTTACTTTGTAGATATGATGGATTTGCAGCATGAACTTGCACAAATAATGCACGTTTTTCTTACGGTTAAGTAAACATGATGCACACTATTCTGCAACAGAAAATCCTCTTGTGCCTTACCTTTGTGCTTTTGTGGGCACCATGTTTATTATTGGAGAGTTTGTAAACCGAAGAAAGATTTTAAATCCTCAGTTTTATGTCTCAGATGCTAATGAATGAGTATATATAATATATAATCAGCCATGCAGAATCCTACTTACCAAGGACAAGTACATATTTTTGATGGGTAAGTAGATTGTGCCAGGTCTGGTAGATTTTGATGAGTTTTACTATATACATATATGTATATGTATAATATACATGTATATGTATTATATATATGTATATAAACTAATTTTGTTGTATTTGATGTGCATCATAGTGATCTGTTAACCTGACCTTAGTGACCCCATCTTGTGACCTGTTGCAAGAGTGAATGTACAAATAGTTGTGGCATTTGAAAAGGTCGCCTCGATGCAAATGCATCTATCTCGCTTCTTAAAATGTATTTCTTGTAAACACTGTACATTTTATTATTGTAATATGTACTATTATGCAGCTTATTTTACCTTCAACCTGTTAAGTTGACCAATGTCCCTTCCTGCAAGACAGAGGGGAATGTGTATAATAACTGAACATTTGAGGAAATTCAGATGTTTGTTGTAATTTGTCACCCTGTCCTGTAAAAACAAACAAAAAAACCAAACTCGAATTAAAGGTTTATTAGGGGTTTTTATATGTGTCTCACCTAGATACTTGGGTGTCTGTCTGACTCGGATGCTGTTTTCATCTGGGGGTGAGGGGAGGGCATGAATTCATCGCAAATGCCTAACTTTTAATGTTTATTAGAATTTGAAGCTGAACGGGCGCTACTGGGAGCTGAGCTTATCACTGAACTTCACTTAAATGTCTGTCAGCTTTCCCTTTGGATTGCATAATTCCCTGTCGTTACGTTTATACTGTGCTGTTCTAAACTTGCACTGAAGGACTGGGCTGGGGAGGAAGACCACAGACCGGTGGTTTAGGTTCATGATTTACGAGCATTCCTTCATTTCGGAAGGAAAGTGACGGGGCGAGAGTTTCGCTGTAGCTCTACGTCTCACTCCCCTTTTGCCGCTTGGCCGGTGCAGAAGGTGGGCAGTAGGGCCTGAATTCCCTTGCCCATCAATTATCGAGCAGCCGCTCGGCCTGCAGCCACCAGCGGGAGCCACGGGCCGGAGCCGTCGCGCCCCGCAGAGCCGCGGCTGCCCCAGCGCGATACCCCGCCGGCCGCCGCTCAGGTAGGTCGGG
>JASSUY010005550.1:0-13373 GCA_032466535.1 Forpus xanthops | reverse complement strand
GGAGATGGGGGGTTGTTTAATGTGGAGTTGTGGCGTGCAGGTGGTTAAGTGCACTTTGGCACACACCATAAAGCAGAGACAGCAGCTTAACTGGTGGTCTGAGCAGTGATGCATTGTGCGTGCAGCTACAGAAATTTCTGCACAGTGATGTTACATGAAATTATCCAGTAACCACATAAAGTGAACTGATGGCAATAATTATGAAAGTGCCCACGTTAGGAAGTGGTAGAGAATTTTTTCACCATAACTTCCTTCTAGCAGAAAATTAGTTTACTTAACTAAGCAGTACCACTGCTTCTCTCAAAACCATTATACTTGTCCTAGACTAATAACTCTTTCCCAAATGGTTTTAACTGACATATTAATTCTAGTCTGTAATACTAAATACCTAACCAATGTAAAGGAGAACCTTTTTAATAAATGGATATTTTTAAATATGTGATTATGTAATGAAGTTATTATGTCACTTCTCACAATATTTGAATTCACCTGCCTGTAGAGATTTTATTTACAGAAAAAATAACATCAGCAGCAGCAGAACTAAGATTAAAATAACTAATAATAATTTATATTGTTAGTGATAGCTGTTCTCTATACTGATAGTATTAAAGTGTAGATTGATGCTTTAATATGGCAACTAGTCGTAGTTTAAATACCAAAAGTGAAACTCCTAAGGGTTCTATTTAAGAAGGAAAGTGAAGTTAACCAGTAGAGTTGCAACTGGTTACTATTAAAAAAATCTTTGAATATAAAATAACCCCATATATTTAAAAATAATTAAATTAAAACCTTACTGACATGTTAATGGGAGAAAGTTGAGAGGGTTTTGAAGATATTTTTCTTGACAAATTGATCATTGAGGTGAAAAATGCTGGGTTTACAAATACATTATTCTTAGAAAGGAATGCTAAACATGATGGGAACTCAGTTGATCATTTAAAAAAAAAATTGTAGCTTTTAAAAATAATACTTCTCATTTCCAATCTCCTTGTTTACATCTCCTTTAAACTTTGAAGGAGAAAAATGAAAGTATTATTAATGGTAAAAACAATAAAAAATCTGTTTTTTTTTTTCCTGAAAAGGATAACTAAAATACTTCTGATGAAGAAACTGGATGTCTCAAAAATCATTGCTTTAAGAATATGCATCATAATTTATTAACACACAAACGATGTAGTATATGAAAATAACTCCCACAACACATTAATAACTGTCTTCAGTAGAGAAGATAATCATTGCAGTAGTCACTATCTGTCATTCTTCTTTTAAGTTATACTGCAGAGTAATGCTAAAACTGGAAATTAAAAAGTCATCATTTCTTCAACTAACCTTTCAAAACAACTCCCCCAACAACCTTTGCTGAAAAAACGCTTTTGCTGAAGCAGCTTTCTATAGTAGTACAGTTATTATACTACCAGTGACACAGATCATAGTTTTTCAAAGTGTGGGCCTCTTTTTCAAAAAACTAAAGAAATTCTCTCTTTCTATCTGATGGTAAAAACCACAAAATACTATGGCTGTAAAATAAGCTTGCATAAAACCGCCCTCAGGACAGTAATCTCAGGATCTGCATATTTACCTAAGGCCATGCTGACTGTTCATGTGGGAAGCATGAGTTCAACCTAAAGAAATATACATAACGTAGCTTAAATTTACCATAGTATAGCAATCAAAAGTTAGCAGGTTTCAGTTTGGGCCAATAAGAACATACTTTTAGAAACTTGACTGCAGTTATGACTTTTTGGAATGAATCCTTCAGCTTGCTAGATACGAGTTTGACTATAGATATTGTTGCTGCAATCATACACCCAGTTGCAAGTCTACAGTATGTAGACATACTGTAAGACTTCCTGTGGAGAGATAAAACAAACTTTGACAGTCAAATACATTTGGTTTCTCAAATATGTTTCAGGTAATTTGCAATTATGAAATTTGCACAGTAGGACTACTGCTTTAACTTGATACAGGCTCTTCTGCTGTGCTACACAAGTTCTCTCTGCAAAAGGAAAAGCAAGTCTAGGGATTGATTTTAAATTAGAAAAAAAAAGATGCTGAACCAAGAAACTAATCTAAAACACCACTTTTGGATGATCATAAATCAAATCATCTGTGTTCTATTTAGTCATTCACCAAACAACAGTCCTTAGCCCTGCAAAAATTTGCTTTTAAGACTTGTGAACAATAATAGGGCTCAGAGCTACAGCATTTCTTTCAAACAGCCTGTTTTACAACAGAGAAAGAAATTTAAAGAAATAGATCTTTATGTGTGTATTCTGATACTCTTAGCTTTCCCTAAGCCCTTACATGTAAAAATTTAATTTTAATTTTCCAGTTGTCATCAAAACAAAATAGCCTTTTTGCTACAGTCTAAGTAATTAAACTGGGACAGCTGTTGGTCCTCTTCCTTATTTGTAGGTTGAACCTTTTTTTCCAATTGAGTTTTTTGTTCTTCATATTTTTTATTCTGAGCATAAGAAAATATATCATTGGAATTCTGCTGCTTATCAAAGCCATACTTTCACCTTTCCTGCTAACAGCCTTTCATGTTTTCTACAGTAATTTAACTTAAGTAACGAGCATAGCTGTTCAAAGCACTGCATATATATTTTCTGTTATTCAAAATGCTATTCTTACTTAGGGTAGCACTACAATTTTAAAGCAATGTTTCTAAATTTAAGGTTAAACTAAGATTAGCTTAAAATATCACAAAGTGACATGTTTGTGCTTTACTTTGGCTTACTGATGAATACAATGACCAAACTGTCTTGTCTTAGTTTAGGTTGCCATTTAATCTTTCTTAGTTATGACTCATACATTAAAAATAAACAATCAGTATTTTTGTGTATCTTGAGTGTGCTCTTATAAGGAAAGATGAAGATGTTCTCTTAGAAAACCCAACCATTCTGTAGGCAGGTTATTTTTAAAAAATTACATATTTTTGAGTAAGTGGAGATCCTGCTACTGTGATCATATTTAACTGCATGCAATCTTGTCATTGATTCCACCCACTTCAAGCGGAACTATTATAACGCTTATTGGTGCACTAGACCTAGTTAAGGGCATAGTATCCTTTTCTTGATTAATGTATTAGAAACCTCTGCATCTTCTTTTTTTATTTTAATATAGCAACAAGATTACTAAAGAAAGTATGCTTCAGTTCTGGAGGCTACAGAAGTGTGTGGATAGGCTTGTGATGTATACTCCAACCAAGGCATTTTCTGTCCTGCCACTGACCACTCTAAACACAGCTGGAATATAGCAGTATATGAAACAAAACTGACATTAGGCAATGAGTCATCTTTCAAACGGATGAAATACGTATATCAATAGCATACATCAACTGTAAAAATATTTGTCAATAGTATATACCAACTGTAAAGATAAAAGTCTAACCTCCTTCCACATTAACATCAGCAGTTAAAAATTGCATAGCATAGATTTTGCACTGCAATCCAAGTGATAGGAAAAGAGAAATAAACACAAGTAGTATTTTTTTCTAGTAGTGGATCTCTATGCTGTTTGTTTTAATTTGTGGCTTTCAAAGCAGAAAACATGTAAAATGGGATTTTTGACGCTATGAGAAGCTTACTTTGATTTCTGCCCTGTCTGCTGGCGAGGACACACCCACACAGTTTGGATCATTACGTCTTAAGTATGACTGATATGGTTTTTATGGAAAAAAAAGGCACAACATTACAAATTAGTCAACTGGAGCTATAAATGAATGTAGAGCACATGAAAGACTTGCTTTGAGTGCCCAGATAAATCCACTTGACTTTCACTGCTAGCATCTGACAAAGCTGACAAATACTCTGGTGCTCAAAAAACTTTAAATACGCAGAAGTCTTTGACGCCTTATTTGTTAGAACAAGTAGTGGAAAATATTATCTCTTTCAGAGCAGGAAGGCGAACAGCCTGCAAGTGATGACTTTGGTTTGCTGGAGTTATATCTGAGTTTTACTTAGTGACTTAGAGTAAATACAAGCTCCAGAAATTCTTGACTTCAGCCTAGCACAACCATTTCTGTCCACCCCAGGATACTGGAAAATAGCCTGTAGTTTTCATTGACTATATTAATTAAGCAACCTGTTAGAATTTAATGCAGTGCATTATTTGTTATTCATCATTACAACAAGAAGGTTATTGAAGGTTATTGACTCAGACAAGTGAGACAAAAGCTTAGGAAATAAAATAAATGTTGATGCAAAATCATAACAACGCAAAAGATAATCACAGAAACCAGCAAAGGTAATCACAAAATGCTTTGGATTGGAAGGGATCTTAAAGAAAGCACAATAGCTCTTGACAGAGGAAAAGAATCAATACTAATTAACAGTATCTGCACATGAGCAACAATCTTCCCATTTCAGCTGGGAACTAACACAAGTAACGTCCTACCAGAATTATAGATGACTGCTCCAGGAAGGTTTCAATTCCAGAAGAAATAACAATCATTCTTCCTCTGGTCACATGATACAGAGAGCTTACAATCAAACTGTAATTTGGGATGTGCATTCTCCAGAACCCCCAACACCCAAGAAAGCCTGTGTTTCTTATTAGTTGGTGGAGACATTGGTGTTTTGGGTTGATCACATCTGTGGGGATCCTGTGACATCCATGTTGCCATTTTATTCCCAAAAATTGAATCTCCTGTGCAGGTCCCTTGACCTCACTCTTGTTTTATGGCAAAACTGGCTTTCAGCAGGATTTGGATTATTTTCCTCCCTTTCTCAAAGACTTCTGCTGCATTGCCCCACACGATAATGTCATCAAAGTATTGCAGGTGTTCTGGAGCTTGCCCCTGTTCCAGTGCAGTTTGGATAAGTCCATGGCAGATGGTAGGGTTGTGTTTCCATCCCTGGGCAGTCGGTTCCAACTGTACTGTGGATACCCCTCCAAGTAAAATCAAACTGTGGCCTGCACTCTGCTGCCAGAGAAATTGAGAAAAATGCGTTGATATCTATCCAGTTTGCCTGAATTCCTGATTATCAGAGAGAAAGAAATGCCTCTGAAGACCTATAAATGTAGATACAGTTATGGTGGGTTCTCCTTTGCTGGACACCAGCTGCCCACCAAAGCTGATTTGTCTCTCACCTTCCTAAGCTGAACAGGAGAGAGAAAATATAATGAAAAGCTTGCAGGCACAGATAAAGGCAGGGAGGAATCATTCACCATTTACCATCACAGGCAAAACAAACTTAACTTAGGGAAATAAGTTTAGTTTAACTTAATACCAAACAAATCAGAGTTGGGTAATGAGAAATAAAACCAAATCTTAAGACATCTTCCCCCCACACCTTCTGTCTTCCCAGGCTTAAATTCACTCATGATTTCTTCACCTTCTGCTCCCATAGCAGCTCAGGGAAACAGGAATATGCATTGTTTTCAATTCATCACATCCTGTCTCTGCTGCGCCTTTCTCCTCAGGAGAGCACTCCTTGAACTCCTTGATGCTGCAGTGTGGGGTCCCTCCCATGGCTGACATGCTTCCATAAACTGCTCCAAAGTGATTACTTCCCACAGGCTGCATTTCATGACATGCTCCAGTGTGAGGCCCTTCCACTGAGTGCAGCCCTTCAGGAAGAGACTGCTCTAGCATTGGCCCCATGGGGTCACAAGTCATGCAGCAAATCTGCTTCAGCATGAACTCTTCTCTCCATGGGGCCACAGGTTCTGCCAAGAAACCTGCTCCAGCACAGGCTTCCCACAGGGTCACAGCCTCCTTCAGGCATCTCTGTGCTCCTATGTAGGGTCCTCCATGGGCTGCAGGTGGAGATATGCTGCACCATTGATTTCCATGGGCTGCAGGAGTATGGCCTGCCTCACCATGGTCTGCAACACAGCCTGAAGAGGAAACTCTGCTCCAGTGCCTTCAGTACATACTCCATCTCCTCCTTTACTGACCTCTGCATCTGCAAAACTGTTTCTCTCACATATTTTGACTCCTCTCTCCCAGCTGCTCCTGTTCCACTGGATTTTTTTCCTCTTTTTAACTATGTTATCCCAGGGTTACTACCACCATTGCTGAGAGGCTCAGCCTTGGCCAGCCGTGGACCCATCTTGTAGCAGGCTGGCGTTGGCTCTATCGGACACAGGGAAAGGTTTCGGCAGTTTCTCATAGAAGCAATCTCTGTAGCCACCTTGCTACCACCAAAAGCTTGCCATGCAAGCCCTATACATCAGTCCATCTAACAGAGCCTCTTTCCTTTTTACTTTTTATTTTTATAATTACTACACTGTAGGTGCAGTGACAAACAGCATTTTGAAGAATTTTCCTCACAGTGACAGTTCCTTTTCCATCTGTACACCTCTCATTATGAATTTCAGGAGCATTACATTTGATTAAATGTTCTCATATCTGCGCTAACTTTATATGTTAATTATGCAAATAAAAATGTTAAAATGTATTACAGAAATCTCTGTGTTATGTGAGTGATTTTTTTTACTGTGATTTACACTTCTATTACTATTTCATATTTTTTTACAATGTCTTCTAAATTATTCAGCATTGCAGTAATAATCTGAAATTGTACTATATAGCGTCACTGTTGGGTATCTTGCAAACTTGCACTGAACCTCTAGGCAATACAGGTCTTCCAGCCTGTTTGTTCCCTGCTTATACCATTCAGCCTGGCTGTAAATCTGTAACTAACTGTGGATATGATTTAAAATCCATTTTCCTAAATATCAGCAAAAGCAGGCCAAGATTCAAGCTTTGTGTCATAAAGGTGTAGGTCTCTTTGACTGGAAAATGCTTGCTATTTTTAAGAGTTCAAACAAATATAATTATTGCAATTCTGAGTACCACAATCTCATACCTCCTGCCATCTCACAAACCTGTCATCTCTGATTTAAGCATGCAGGCCTGTCATGCTACACAACATACCTAAAAGGAAAATCTGGAAGTAATGATCTATCTGCCTAAGCCAATAATGAATTGGAATGCTGAATAACTGAGAGGAACTTTAGAATCTACTCCAGATTAAAGGTCAATATCTAAATCTAGCCAGACAGGCAATTCTTTCTGGCTAAGATACCTTCATAGGAATTTCTCCTATATTTGTCCAGAAAGTAGTCCTCTTTTAAGAAGAAAACATTATGCCTAACAGAATAGACGATATCAGTTAAAGTTCCTCAGATAAGTAATGTGAAAGTCAGTGTCAAAATCCTATTTAATCCAATTTGTAGCAGGGACTTTACCAAAATTACTGCTAGAATCCCCAGAGGTCTGAATAACACAGTCCTCTTTCTGAGGTATTTCTTCTTGTATTCCTTAAGTGGTTTTAGATACCTATATCCAAAAAGAGGTTTTTGGGCCTCAGTTACATACACTTCTAAGGTATAGTTTTGGCAGAAAAATTACTTTGTTGGTTACAGAAAATGGAAGAATTTTAATATGAAAGACAGAGATTCTTCACCTTCTTATTTATTAATTTAAGGTATTTGCCCAAAATACAGGATCAGATCATCGTCTTACATAAGGTAGATTAGGAATTTGAGCCAAAATCTCTCATCTCAAATGGGCTCATAATTGATACAGGTTTTTGCCCAGTACCTTTCTGTTGTTTACATTACATTTCATGAATAAGAGATCTGACAAAGTCCTGGCAGACCATGAGCTATGCCATCAGTTTGATTTGACTGTGGGCACCACTAGTGTTTAGGTATCTTGCCATCTGCTCTTTGACATATACTATTGGTGCATACTTCAGAGCTAGGGACTTTGAAAGGCAAATTAGATTTTAAATATTTTGTAAATCTCATCCATAAAAGAAATTATTCCTGAGCTTGCAGAGGACAGGGATTTCAGGGGGCTTTTTTTCCATCTCTTTTTCTCTATTCAGAGTTAGGTGAAAACAGTATAAAATACACTCTTAGTCAATGTGAATGGCGTTGCCCCACTAGACTATAATAAGACATACATAAAACACTAAGCTCTATTAAATTATTATATAGAGGCTATATTACACCCTTCTACTTAATGGACAGTTTCTTCCTTTGATCCTTAAATGCTCTGCACATATGGCCCTGCACGTAAAATTCTCCTTAAACACTAATACAGATTTAGTAAAATAATTTTTTTTTTTTATTTATTTTTTTTTTTTTTTAGTTATGTGTCTTTTTGTCTGGAAGATTTGCAAAACTAATTTACTAGGAACTGGATTTTTGTATACATGTTAATAAAATTGACTTGCGTAAGTGGAATTTATTGCCTTCTCCAATACAATGAATTAATAATAATGGGAAAATTCTTAAATCTCTGAAAAATTATAAAAGCTTTTTCAGCATTGTTACCATTAGCTGCTCACACTCCCCAAAGCAACAGAAAATGACTATCAAGCACATCCAAATAAAACCATTTGTACAAATCATGAAACACTACAGAGAGCAACTTGCTCTTGAAATAACAGTTTTCCTGTGATTAAAAAAGCTACTAAGCAGTTCTGTTTTCTATTCCAGATTGCTCCCACATACTTAAAAGAAGCCTGTTGTATTTTTTTAGAACTGCAGAAGATACTAGGACTTACATTTCTTCCAGCTGCACATGAACATGAACCACATGGAGTCAAATTTCTTCCTGTTTCAACTCTTGCTAATGTAAAAGAGTTATGTACTGAAAAAAATGTCCACTCTGGGCTTCAATTCTGAAGTATGCCAGCATGGCTAAGAGAATAATTTACTTCAACATATTTAGTAATGAAACTTACTTAAAACTAAAAGCTTATGTTAAAATCCACTGATTTATTTTTTTTTTGTGTGTGTCTGAAGCAAGAAAAAATTCTGAATAATAGAGTTTTAACAGGGAAATATTTTCCCTTTTAAATCCAGATATAGTTCCTTTATTTCAAGTTGCTTCTGAAATTTCTTAAATCCAGTGTTGTTAACAGCCTCAGCACTGAACCCTCCATATGTTCTTGGTTTTTGATGCTGTTCAGCTGAAGACATAAGATACAGTTTTAGTTAAGCCAGTGCAAATTTTTATACCTAGACAAGGCCTATATTACAACTGCTAAATATCTATTATTAGTAAGAGTATGATTCAAGGAGATACCACTGCTTGCTTGTAATTTCAAATGAGAACATTCATGATTTCTCATTCTCCTTTCAACCATATATAACACATTCTGGTTTTCAAGCACTGTTCATTTGACATGGGATATTAAGTAGCAACAAGGGATGTAATTTCCATAATGTGATTTTTACAGAGGTATTTCCAAGACAATTGTTCATTTCTTAACAGGTCACAAAATTTGGCTGGATTAGAGATTATTAGATCACGTATTTATTTATAACAATTTCATTTGCTTTCACATTTCCTTTTATTGTTCTTGTTGGAATTATATTATTTTTAATAAATAGTTTTTTAAGAGGCTGTTTTTGTTTTACTGCAATTTATGTTTGCTATTCTGAATAACATTTTTTTCTGGCTTTCCAGTGCAAAGGCAATCTTTTCTCAAGGAAGCCAGGATATATTTACACATATATTTCAAAGATGGAACCTTCCCTTCAGCTCTCTTTCCAGATTTTCGTCAGAGCTTGAGATCAAATGTCTCCCTGTGTGCACAGAGCAGAAAAAGAAATAAAAAAAGTCTACAGATAGTTGATTGATGTTCGGTTTAAGTATGAACAGCATTCTTCGTGCCTCCAACCTGAGGATCTATCTTCCTAAAGGAACGAAACATCACAGGGCAACATAGGCTGCTCTCTTCAACAGCTACAATGATAACTAAAAAACATTTCTTTGATGTGTAGGGAAAAAAGCACCCCATTTGCAGTTGTAGATATTCATATTAGACTACAGAAAATAAGCAGCCTGGAACCATCTCAGACAGAAAATAAAATGCATTTAATTGCTTTTACCTTTTCTATATGCACCCAAATTACCTTGTCTAAAAATTTCTGACTTTAGAAAGAATGAGCTGGTACTTTCTTAAAGTAAAATAACAGCTCATTGCTTGCAACACCTTTGTTGCTAGGCTGCATTAGGAAACAAGCATTCTCATGTTGCCACACTAATTTGTTTCTTCTTTCTTAACGTTTCCATTTTCTTTTTTTTTGTCCATTTTTACTTCATGCTTTCTTTAGCTGGGCAATTCACTTCTATATTTTTTATGGTCTAATAATTATATATGTTTTTTGGCATTCTGATTTTACCCTTCAGTTCTGTTTCCAGTCCATCCTCTAGTTACCAGAAAGCTACAGAGCTGATGTCATCCAAAACTGAGTTCTGCAGATGTAGCAACAAGGATGGTGATGCTGTTATCTCCACAGCCCAAGCCAATACTCAGACAATTCAATAAATGTCAGCACAAAACAGGAGGTAGAAAAAAAGGCAGAAATATTTACACTAGACAGAAAACTTTTACAAATATAATAAGGTTGGATTTGGTTTGTTTGTGATTATTTAAAATCAGTTTTCCCAACCCATACTAGATTTCTTCTATGTATGAAACCTTCTTTCCTAAAAGGGAGGACATCATTCTGCAAATTGTTAAATTTCTTTATAAAGTCTGAGAAAGTTAAAAAAAAAAAGCACAAAGAGAAAATCTGTACAAGTTTGCATAACTGACTTATTTCAGCTGGCCAGAATACCTCTAGTGCTATGTTCTAATAAAGTGCACTTATTAAGGCATACTGAATAAAGACATGCCATTAAAATTGTAGTGCTAATTTAGAAAAATTAATAGGCACATACATATTTCCTTTAGGTACAACAGCACTGCTCAAATGTCCAGAATGCTTTTTTGACAAGTCTGAATTCACTCTTTTGAGAGGCTTGGCCATTCTGGTTCTGGAGATGAATCTGCTCCTGTACAGCACATTATTTGTGTTGGAAACTGTTGGGGTGATGTTGTTTTGGCTTGGTTTGGTTTTGTGGGGCTTTTTGTTTGTTTGTTCTTTGTGGGGTTTTGTTTTGCTTTTTTTTTATTTCTGTTCTGGTTTGGGGTTTGTTTTTTTTTGTTGCTGTTGTTTTCCTCTGCATAAAAACATGTAAACAGATCAACCTGCTCCCAAACTCCACACAACTAAACCAAATTGTTTCTAAAGGAATGAAGTCTGATACCACTAAATGTTCTGAACATGCCATTAATCCATGGTTACACATCATCTGCAAGAAAGGTGCCGCAGTTATTATTGAAAAAGGATGTCCAAGCACAGACCAATAAAAGAGTCATATGTGATATAAGATCACATGCAAATGAAATTCTAGCCCTGTAGTTGTAATTGTCATTCTATGTTCAGCAAAAATTTAATATGAAAGATTTTTGTTTTCTGCTCTATTTGCTGTCTTGTTGCAGAAGATATAAATATACTGGGAAGGGATGATTTATTTGTTTTGAAAAGTGATACATACGATGCGTTATTTGCTGACCATCTAGAATCATATTCTAACACATTAAACTCCTGCTGATATGTATTTTACTTTGAGAACAGTTTCATTGATTTTTGGTCTAGCCCTGAGTAGAGGGAGAAAAGTGCCTAGTATGTGTTTTGGGTTGGTTTTGGTTTACATCAGTGATGCAGAATGAAGGACAACTGATATGTCATTTAAAAAGAAATGATGTCAAGTCAGCATATTTCTGTTTTTCTCTGACTTGATGAAGAGTCACAAGGGCATATTTAGACTTTTGAAGTTTGAGAACTCCTTCTTGAACTTTTTCTTGAAAGAAGATCATAGCTAAGTATCTGAATGATCTCTCCCTCTGAGCCCCTTCCTCCCTTCCTCTTTTTCTAAATACCAGAGCAACTGCTACTACTTGAGATGCTGGATACATGCCTACAATGAAGGACACAACAAAAACGAGTAGGAATTCACAGTGATACTGTAACCATGGTTTCATCAGTGAGTACTTATTTGTATACCATTTTAAAGGCAGAGAAGAAAACAGCAGGTACTTCTGATAGTAACATAGACTTGACTCCAACATGACAGAATGTCTTACATAAGGAAAACACAAGATTTAGTGGAGCATATTACAGTTCTCATTATTACCACAATATTCCCGAATTACCAAAAATATAATTTTCCACTAAATATGCTTTAAAACACTATATGCCTAAATTAATTTTCCAATACTTTGTAGAATAATCTGAAATTATGAAGATTGCATCATGCAGTGAAAAGCTAAAATAGGAATTGTAGATAGTTTCTAGTACAATCATCAGTATGATATGCTCACCAAATGTTTTTTTTCAGTCATTTGATCAAACATAAATTTTTGGATTAATTAATTTAAACTGCATACATTTTATAGCAAGTCATATTAATAAACTTGGAAGATATTTCTGTCCCTCTTGAATTATTACCTGAAACTTGGGACATGACATCTCTTATAGCCACAGTTGGCAGCTACCTCAGATATAATGGCAAGGATTAATTCAATACAGTATGAAAAGTAAGAAACAGTGAGGGAAGTTATCAAGAGGAAAAAAAAAAACACACATGAAGACATCTCTGCTCTCTAGAAATACTGACTACAAGATAATTAAACTCAATATAATAAGGTTGAATATCGAGTACTCAGAGGGTGACAAATTCCAAACATGAAGACAAAAACCCACGGGAAGTATTAGCATAGCAAGATTTTAATATTCTACATTTTAAAAGTCACTTTTATGAGTTTCTGATAAATACAGCAGGTCAAAAGAGTCAGCTCTCTGGAAACAAGTCAAGATAGTAACTTAGTAAAAAAATTTTATCCCTTTTTATATACACCAATGAAAGTCATGACAGACTTTACCAGTTACCACTGTGTGTGTTCTGCCATAGGAATTTCTGTTTATCACATGCAGAAGAGATCTGGACGATGGGAACAAGCAACATACCTGAGCCTCAGAACTGCTGACAGACAGCAGTGGCTTTCCTGATCTTAGCACTCACATTTTGGAGGTGATATTCAGAAACAGATGACATATCTGTAGGCCAGCCTACCTGCTGTATAGTTTACTGTTCAAATTGAGAAGTCAGGATAAAGGCATAACTATTTCTCCTGCTGTTTTTATTTTCTCCCCTAATTCTCCCAGGTTGTGATCACAATTTCAGTCTCCTTGGAACTGTTTCATTCAGGTTCAGAAGCACTGACACGTGTTTAAAAGGAAAACAAAAATATGAAAGATGGCATTTATGTACTCAGTGGCATTTTTTTTTCACAAGCATCACTTGAGCTGTCCTTATTCTGTCTCTTTCCTCTCTCTATTCAACAGTCCCAGTTAAACTACAGGTTTGACATGCCTATCACTTCAAATCCCTGAGTCATAAGGTTGTATGAAAGTAATATTTTTTTAAACAAAATATGATCCATGTGGGTGCTACTGATATAGATAGCAGTAGCCTGGAGAACATAAAGAAGGACTACAGAGCTCTGGGAGAG
>JASSUY010005549.1:0-65001 GCA_032466535.1 Forpus xanthops | reverse complement strand
TAAACCTTGTTTTCTTTACCTCTAGCCTGATATTCTTTACATATTTTCTTATTTACAGCAACATTCATTTGAAGTAAATCTGGAAAATACCTCATGTACACTTTTCCCCTTCTCTTTCTTTTGAGTAGATGTGGAGTGTTGCCCCGTGAGGTGTGCAGGACTATTTGCAAATCCTTTAAGTTGCCACTGGCTGATGATGATCTGCAAGCTTTATTTACCATGTAAGTTAAGAGCAGGTAGTATGACCTGCATGCAAGGATGCAAATCAGTGCTAAATATCTGCTGGAGACACAGGTCTTAAGAATTTGTCATTTATGTAATATTAATCTTTTCATGATGCTGATTTTTGTGCCTATTCAAATGTGGACTTTCTTATTCATAGAATATTTATAAGCAACTGAGATGCAACTTCTCTGACATGGTAGATCATCTGGGTTTTGCCAGAATTCTATGGAATTAGTCTTATGGGAATCAGCTACTGATTATCAATGAAATTCACTTTTCTTGCATTCGTTGTTCCTGTGTATATGTAAGGTAAAAACAGTAGTCTTATGAAAGCACATTTTATGAGTTTTAACAAACATAACGAGATTAATGCAATGAAATGACCATGAATCAAGTAGACAGCATCAGTAGCAAATAAAAGTGGTTTGCTACTCCTACTAATCTCACCCGAAATATATATTACTGTAATTTTTAAAAAGGAAAAGGAGCATTGGCATGGGTTTGATAGTTTTCCATAGCACATTTAGTTGTTTCAAAACAAACTGCTTGGCTAGCTGTATTAATGGGAATAGAATTGAAAAGTTCTGGTATTCAGTGCACTTGTTTTAAAGGCTGGAGTTGAGAGTAACCTGTGCTGTTTTGAACACTTGCGTCATGTTGAGTTTGGTTATCATGGCCAGATTTTCTGGTAACAGGTTTAATGCATGCTCATTGGTCTCTTCTTTCCCCTGTGGGAAATGCTTAAATTAAATACTTGATTTCAGGAGGAATTGCAAACTAAGCATCAAATAATGAAATTACTCAGGCAGAAATGTGGAATCTGTTTTAATAAAGCATCTTTGTACTGCAAGCAAGACTTTCTACTTAAATTAGCATCAACAAGACTGCATTAAGAAGCCTAAGGGGCTATTTTTCAAAAAGGCCCTATTTTCAGACCAAAAGCTTTCAGAAGAGTTTCCTGCACTAGCCAGATAGACACCCTTGGCAATTTGTTTGCTGTTCAGCATTGACAGTTAGGTAACAAGCATTAGTCATCGGAAGCATATCTGAATTTTAGCATTAATCTAAACCTCATTTTTCAGAACTCCCACTAAGCTGCCCAACACAAGAATTGTTGGAGGACAATTGACATCCTGTACTACACAAGGGGTTCTCATAGTTTCCATTTCATTAAGGCTGAAATTGAATAGATTCGCAGAGAAGGGACTGCAGGCTTTCATTTATGTACTAATGCAGTACTGATGAAAACCAGACAAGCCTTGACACATCATAGGCTCCAGAGATGTGTTTACTGTTTGTGAATTTGTACCAGAGAAAGCTTTTGTGAGATGAACCTCTTCTCTTCTGAAGAGTGTCAGTGTAGGCAGTTAAAAAGAAAAAGCCCAGTACACTTTAATAAAAATCAGAGATAAGTTTGGAAGACAAGAAGACTAAGGCTGGATTTCATGCAGCTTTAGCTAGGTATCCATGGCAGCTGAATTAGGGTTCAGCTGTTGTAGGTTCTTTTTGTAGGTGATGGAGGGGGAGACAGTTATCACCTCAACCTGTATAAGAGCAGGATTTCTAAATTATCACCCTTTATCCTTTGTGTCTAAAAGGGCTGTGGCAAGCTTGTATTGTAGATTTCTGTATGAGAAAGGTAAATGGTGCGAAGCTGGCCTCAGAAATCAGTGTGAGAAATACTTCATGTGGTAGAGTGCTATATGCCAGTTCAAAGTTAGAGTATCAACTGCTTTGAAAGATGGCAGTTTATGTGGTGAGTCACTGTGCTGAAGGTGAGAAGGAAGACTGTCATGGTCTTAATAATGTGTGCAGTTGGCATTGCTTGGTAAGTTTATTGTTTCATAAGGTTGCAGTTAGGGAAATATTTCTTTGAAGTCTATTAAATAGGAATTAATTTCCAAGTAATCTGTAAATTGAAGAGTAGAGTTGCCTGCATGAGATTTAAACTTTTCTTTCCTCTTACTTCTTGTAGTTTTCTTCAAAATAAAAGGCAGGTTTATTGTTACTGTTACTGTTAATTGCATACTCCTGGGGAGCATACAATTTAGTGTGGGCAGTTTGTCAGCAATATTCTTTCTCTGGGTAGGTTTTTTTTTTCTTTTGATAAGGAAGCATGTAATTTTGTGTCCATTGAAGTGGTGGTGGTAGTCCTACTGTGCGTATCTGTATTTATGAAGGAAGAAATTGGTACAATAAAGTTGTTGGATTGATTCCCACATAATCAGTATATATAGCTAATGCACTATCTGGACCCTATTCAGCTTTAAAATGATGCTAGACAATGTGATCAGATAATAGTTGAAGACTGAAACTGTGTGTTTATTCAGCTTTGCTATCTGAGATTAGGTGGCAAAGACTTTCTGCAAGACTTAATGGTTCCATTTTGAAAGGTAATACTCTTACAGAATTTATTATTTACATTTGTAAATTATACTGCAGTGATCTGTCACTTATTAGAAACATGGGATGGGACGAGGAGTTCCTGTCTAATTTTGTGGTCACCCCCAGATGACCCAAACCTTTGTTTACTGTACCCAAAGATGATTCAGTTTCCAGAGAGTAGATAGAATGAACACAAATACTGAGGTTTCGTAAGACCCCTTCATATTGTTTGTTGAGAGTTAATTTGCATTTTTAATTGTGGGATGGTGAAATAGCAGGATTTAGGTACCCAGCAGCATGTCCATTTTTCCAGTTTACCTGAGCTGGCTTGTTAAAAAGTATTTCCTTTCTCCATAAGCATTTTCTCACTTGGATTTTTAATCACTGGGCGATACCAACTTTTATTCAGAATGTATTATACAATGCAGATGGTGGCAATTGTTTCTGCTAGAAAACTACAGTAGTCATTTTAAGCATTTCTTAAAATTTATGTAGGCATCATGAACAATTGCAGTTTAATAAATAAATGTTGCTTAAGTGCTTAAGCAATGAACTTAATTTTGTTTTATTTCCTGTTATTTTTATTTACTGCAATGATAAATGTATGTTAATGAGAACTTACAGAGATCCAGTCCTTCCTCAGAGGAATAGCTGGCAGATAAAGAAAAATGAAGAGAAGAAAGAATGGATGACAAGTTTACATGTATTGCATGTTGATTGCTCTGCATTAGTTTTGTTGTTAAATGTATGTCCCTATTTTAAAAAGTATGCCTTTTAATTTCTGTTAAAAGTGACTGTGTAGTTCTTCCCCTCTCCACAGTACCAAGGTGAGACTGTTGGATTCTGGAGGGGGGGCTTGTTGTTTTGAAAAAGTGTATTCATAGTGTCTCAGATAGCAGTGCCTGATAATAACAAGCTGCCTACATGGTCATTCTAGCTCTCAAGTCACTAATAGGCCAGGCCAAGCCACTCCTGCCTGCTCAGCTTTCCCCTGATTTGTGATTGAGTCATAATTTTTTACCTAGTTGCCTACCTGTAGTAATATTTTTTAGGGCTGATCTGTTTCTTTCAGGAAGCAAACCCTCTTTTCCAGCAGTAGCGAGTGTCCTTTTAGCAGGAGCAAGATTAGAGATGGTCACAGAATCTTCCTCTTGCACTCTTGTCTTCTGCTCATTACCTTTGATGTCTGAGACTCCCTATGCCATTTGTGATGAAAAGACTTTGCAAGCATTAATATTTGTATCTGTATAAGGAAATTATTTGTGTTTTTCAGTATGCTGAGGAACTTATAGTTCAATCTGTAGTTGTTGAAGACATGAATAAATATATACACAAGATGGTAGCCATTACTTAATTCATACTGATCAGCTGCATAGACTAGTCCATGCTTGCTGGTTAAAATCTTCTCATATGAGTAGCTTATGACAGTTTAGACGTATACCTATATTACACAAAGACTATCAAAAAGGCTGAAGAATGCCAGTGTTTTTTCTAAAGTTAATGCAGCATGATGCTTCTTCTGTATTACTATTGGACTAACTTCTTAATGACTGTTATTCAAAACCAAGGAATTAGAAAAAACTGCATGTATATTAATTTTTCATGTAAATGCTTGGGCTACAGATTTTTTGATGGGAAACAGGAAATATTTGTAATTAACCTTTACTCACCAAAGCATGTTCGGGAATGGTCATAATGCAATTTAACCAGATTTTTCACATATCTGGAATGTTTAATTTTGGATATATTTTTAGAAGCAGAAATGTACAATTATTTTTGTAATGTCAAAGGGAAAAAAAATAAAAAGCTCTGCAGATGATGATAGGGATGGGGGAGTAATTTCATAGCCTAACAACATATGTATTGGTGAAGCCATAGGGCAAAACTGAAGAGAAGCATGGCTTCAGGAGATCTTTGTTGCATCTTCTTGATAAGACAAATCTAATTTCCTTTCCTGAAAAGCACTGTCAGTTTCAGTTGTATTTACTCCAGCCATCATAATGTATGACATCTTTGTTCTAATAATGCACAAATTGATAGCATCTCCTCAGTCCATCTGGATACTCTGGCAAATTGCAGGTGTGTGCTTTTAGTAAATTGATATAGTAAGTCATAGCAGGAGAGAGATCTAAAGAGTAGACTTTTTTTTTTCCCCTTTCTTTATGGATAATTCTAGAGTAATATTTTAAGATGGTTTCTGTAGCTATTTAGATATGGGATTTAGGAATCCCATTTCCTCTGCCCATGTTAAAATATTTGATTATAGTTAACTTCATGCTGATGTTGTCATCTCAGTTTGCCAGTGCTGTCACATCAAAGGACTTCTCCTTGTTAATGTTTGTCAAAAGCAAGAAGCAATGCCTCCCTTGACTTCATTGCCTTAACATAAGTTTTAAGTAGTTACATGCCTTCACTTGTTTTTTATTTAAAAATCCTGCTTATACAGCTCTGCATCTTGTCAGTAGACTTATTTTTCATCACAAAGAGGAAAAGACTTAATCACAAAGAGGAAAATATAAATACATATTATGGCAAAAGAGAATTAATTGTCATCATAGCTCTGAAATTCAAAATAATTTTTCCATGAGTTATATACTACTCCTAATGCAAAACTCCTTTCTTTTCCCAACTGCCACTTGCAGAAAACCTGAAACAAACAAGAACTTTGTAGAAGTGGGAAAGATAATTTTCTTTGTATATTGGATATATTCCCCAAAAGTAAGGCTTTATGAAAATGCTAACTTGCACGTGAGCTACTATAAAGAAGCAAGCTATTATAAGAGGGTTTCTCATGGCAATGTTTAAGGCTCGTTTTTAACATTAATAACAGTAGCATTCTTCTCTGACTTTGCTTTCATCTTCAGCATAACTCACTGTACTTAACATTCCAGTTTATCACTAGCATCTCTGTTTATGACTGTCAGTGTATTTTATTATTATCTCTCCTGCTAACTATTAAATGAAGGGGGAGGGGGAGAAGGAGAGGATGAGCTACAGTTTATGGAACTTTATTTTTGTCACTAGATTTATTTCTCCTCTGTTATTGTTTTCCAAGTTTGTGTTGTAAATTGTCTCTTAAAGTACCTTCATGCTTAATTTTTACCAGAACCCTCTGCAGTGATTGAAGGGTTTTGAGGCTCATGCTTTGTGCAGTGGTATTTCTCTAAAGACAAGATAAAATTATTTTCTAAAAGACTTGTTTCCTGGTGATGATCTTGCTCCTTGTGTTGCCAGATTACAGGGCAGAATTGTTTAACGTGGTGTTTCCTGCTAAAAATAGGTATTGAGTCTCGCTAGTTGTATGTCTCTCCGTGGAACCCAATGAAGCACAGACATTTCCATGGTTTGCTTATATGCTTAAACCAGGTCCCTTTTCTCTATTAGTGTTAGTTGAGACAGATGTCATTGAGATGTTATTTACGGAACCTGCTAGCACAGTATTTGTAGCAGAGCAGTTAAGCTGTTCATTTCAAGAACGATTTGCATGGTAGCTTTAGCTTGTGGATATCTTTCAAGTATTTGACTAATGCCATGGATATAACAGTGTTTCCCAAGTGCCTTAATCACCAGAGTGTTTTGCTGAACTGAGAACTTCTCTTCTGAAACTGTTTCAATGGCAGGATAGCAGATGTATGATCAATGGCGCATCAATGGCATAAGTATGATGTGGCTTACAGGTCTGCTCTCATGGGGTTTATTAGTGCATGGTAGTGATTTTACAAACTCAAGGGAGGGCGATACTATGTTCCACATGTACCTGTAGACCTCAACTGGCAGTGTATGTATCTTCCTGCATTTAGAGGACCTTCATAACTAATACAAATATAAATTTGTTACAGAGACATAAAGAACAATGCCATAAACCAACTACTGAATGATAAGGATTGTGATTTTTAAACATGGCTGTTATTTGATGTGATAGCTGTGTTTGTCAATTGTAAATTAATCCCAAGGTGTGTGCAAACAGCATTTTTGAAGGACTGCTTATTTTTAGGAAATGACTGTATAAAATAAGCCAGTTGTTTTATGTCACGGCACTCTCATGTTATTGCACCTATTTCTTTCCTACACAACAGGATCATACACTGATCATCCCACTTTTATGTTCCTCAACAATTGTGAGGTCCCAGTGTTTAAAAAGTTTGAAAAATGCTTCAAAAGTAATATGAAATTAGTTGAAATATAATAAGCCATAAAGAATTTGAATTCTACTATGAGAGACAATAATAATGTCTAAGAATAAGAGATAGAATGCATGTTATTGAAGTCCTGACAGTTTGTGTCTTTCTGTACTCCTGCCAGGTTTTGGTAATAAAGGAGTAAAAAACCATTATCCAAAAGGTAATGTATTTGTATGCTGTAGATAACACAATACAACTTTGTTAAAAATTTCCTTTAACCTTATGTTTATGTGTATTCTGCTTAGGTTTGAAGATGATGATAAGCAAGTGGAATACAAAAAGTTTGTGGATGGGCTGAACTGGAGAGAGAATCCAATCCCTGTTTTCCAGACAATAAAGGTAAATTTTTACCTTTCAAGGTAAAGCCTGTGTATCTCAACAAGAGAACAGTACAGTGCACTGATATACTTTGCCAACTTTAACATGAGTTCTTTATCCAGTGTAGTGCAGAACAGTTTTTATATTTGTGTGTTTGTGCCTTTTTTCTTTAAGTAATTATTTTTTTTTCCGGGAGGTTTAGAATGAAGCAGAGAAGTCAAACAGAGATGAGGAGCCCTGTAACACCCCCTTTCCTTTTCAGTTCACATCTCTGTCACATTTTTCTAGAAATAAAAAAAAAAAAAAGAAGGGGAAACAGGTGTATTTATGCATGAACAATTGCCATGAATACTGCTTCACCCACAAATGGCGTTGTCATATGTCAAATGATCTGTTTGCTTGCTGAGGCTGTCAGGAAATAATCTAAACTCCTCTGAAACAGTAGAAAATAGCTGTGTATTTTTTGTAACTCCGTAGAAACTTGTGCATAAGGCTCCACATCACTAGTAGGCGTGCAGCAAGCGCAGTATTGATGGATCAACTTTGTACATCTCCACCAACCTGCTACTTGGGATAAATAAAAATGTGGTATCAACAAACTGCAGAGATGAAGCTGATCTTGCCATCTTGTGCTCAATGGAACGTTTAAAAATAAATGGTGCATAAGGCAATTATGCTGATTTTTAAAAACTTTGCAAAGGATAAATCCAAAACTCTTCTGCCAACATGCAGTTTTGCTTTTCTGGCCTAGGCAATGTGTTGCTGTGCTTGCACAGAATGTTTCTGATCATATTCAGACCATTTAGAAACATAGCATTCCTTTAAATTCAAGTTCACCAGTGACATAGTTTAAAACAGTATTCCTCAAGTACTGTGCTATTAACCTGTCTCCTCCCTTACATGGATTACCATCTCCTTCTTCTGTAGCATCTCAAACCAACAATGTGTAATGTGCTGCTGGTTTGCTCTGCATTCCATCGTGGTTAATTTTTCCCTTTGTCATTGAGAAGAATTTTTTCCATCTTGTACAGATAAAATCAAAGCTCTTCCACATGTTTTATACAGCAGTCCTGTGGCTCAAAGTGTCCATTATGTTTTGTTCAGTGAGTATTCTTTGGTTTTACAGAAGAATTCTGTGCTTAAGTTATAACTCAGTGTTTAAGCAATGACTGCTTTCAGGAGATTGTGTTAGGATACGAGGCCTCATGAGCCTCAGTATCACAGAAACAGAAAGAAGGTCAGAACCTGTGCCTGGAGGATTTTTGCCTTGAAGATGGTACTAAGCTGTAAACCAAAAAGCTATTGAACATATTTGACTTGCTTTTTTTTCCTCTCATATGTTAGCTTATCTAGCCACTGAGCATGACCTAATTTCTGGAAAGTGAGGGAAAGAGGCAGCTCCTACAGGTTGAAGGTGGGGTACAGGTGGTGGTAGAACCAAGAGGCAGCCTTCATGAAGTGAAGATGCAGAGGACAAGATTCTTGTGAAACAAGCAGGAGGTTGAAGTGGTGAAACATATGTCCAGATCAGCATAAGAGATTAAGTTTTGTTTTGGTGTGAAGAAGACGTTATCTTTGCTTGGAGGGCAGCCAGTGGATGAATTGATGTCTAAGAGCCCCTGCTGAGAATGGAAGGAGATATGGGAGGAAGATTGCAGCAGAAATAAAAAAGAGAGAAAGAGCATCCATAGAAATTATCACCAGTTATCATCATGCTGAGATAATCAGTTCCTCATCAGCTCCAAAGCCTTGCTGTAACTGTCACACTGACACAAAGCACTGTTTTTAATTAACAGTGTCCAAATTGGTGCCAGCATAGTTTACTGAGTTTTATTGACTTTATTATTTTGTTAGCTGCAATACCTCTTCTGTCTCTGATACAGTTCAAGACTATGATAATGAAGAGATAATAGGAAATAGAAAAATCAGGAAGGGATTTAGATCCTGTTTAACTTTAGAAACCTATTGTCATTCTGTTCATGACTTACCATGAATTAACAGCAATATTTGGGGCTGCAGTAGCTGTATTTGATAGATAGATTTCAACAACAGTTGTGCTTGTTCAGCAGACTTTTTTCTTTCTATCTCATTTTTTTTGTATGATTTTTGGTGTTGAGACATAGATGACTTCCAATACTTTGAAATATAAATGCCTCAGTGAAGAAAATTCAGGATTATTTAATTTAAAAATAGCTGCAGCAGGGCTAATAAGAGAAAATAGTTTAGTGCAATAACCTGCAAGATTGATAAAAATATGCATGTAGTATTCTTTGAAGAGGATGTGTTACATAAAAGTCCACTTTTTCGAAGATTTATTATGTGAAAATGAAGTAGCTCATTCAATCTTCTGCTGATCAGCTTTCAGTTATTCTTGTTTTCAATAATATATTCTAAGCTACTCCCTGCGTTACTAATTTCAGAGTGAAGATGACTGGACCAGACAACCACCAATCTTTCATGTGAAAGAGATCAAATACTTACCTCTTCTGGATGATCTGTTTGGCAAGGAAGAATAATCCGATCTGTGCAAGGCAGTGCTTTTGGATTAACGTTTCAGCTCCAAAACTTAGACAGATACTGAAAAGATTCATATATAGGTTTTATTGCATTTAATTTCTTATTCCAACATAGATGTATACTTTATGTGGTTTTGTAACTCCTTAATCAACACTACTCTTTCATACTTATACAAGCATAATTAAAACTGTATCCTCTCATATTTCTGCTTGGTTTTATGGAGAATTTACAAGTATTGAGAACTATTGAGAAAATCTGTCTGCCCCTGCTTTGTTGTGCAAAGGTTGATGACCTCTTAAAATATTAGATCAGAATGTATTAGCACAATAAGGTGTTTCCATTCAAATTTCCTCTTTTGCCATATCTTTTGCCTCTTATATATGTCTTTTTGCTGTATCCTGTATCCCTATGGTGATGTTTAAGAACTGTTCATGTCAAAGATTGTTATTTTATGAAAGAAATACTAGCAAGGTTTTAGCACAGTAAAAAGTTGCTCTGGTATCAGAGGTAATTATAGCCTTCAAATATAAAAGTTTGCAGGCATAGCACAGAAGAGATCAGTTCTTGCTTTTTGTTTTAAATGTGACTCAGATGAGTAGCCACAAAAGCTTATTTGGTAAGACATGTATGAAGAGATGGTCCTTCCATACAATTTTAGAGGACAGCTTTTTTGCAGTAGCACTGTACTCGCCCTTTGAAAATTAATTGATGCCTTTGTCTTTGCTCAAAATCGCAGTGACTACATGGAGTTCCTCCTTAGCATTTTTTGTGTCTTTCTGAGCTTATGCCAGCTCAAAGCCATGATTAGATCTGAGTTTACTGCACACTTTTGAGAGAGAAGTTTAAAAAATGGAAGGGCTGAGGTGAACGCAGGTAGCTGACTCATCCATGGCTATTCCATAGGGGAAGGGGAAGAGCTAGTGGCTGGGAAACTTACACGTCAGTAGACTGAAAATCCTGCACTTTCTGTAATCTGAAATTATAATTTGGGGAAGAAGTACTTGATTTAAAAGGATGAGAGTTCAACACATCTTAATCCCCAAACCAAAGGAAAGACAATAATTTGAACCATAACTTTATTCAGTAAATCTGTATCTTTTTGGAAACTTGAAGATCCCTTTTAGAATTATTTCATTTAGAAATAACCTGCTGCACTTTTGCATGATAATGTGAGTGAAATTTTTAATAGTATATCTTCTTTCTAGCCCTCCCAGCTACTGAGAAGAAATTATTCTTCCTCCATATGGCAAGAAAGGTTTGGCAACTTTTAACCTTTTTTTGTTAGCAAAAAAGGGACTCGAGGCAAGACATAATTGTGTGTGTTGCTGCTACTTGGGAAGATGTTTGCAATAAAATATAAAAGTAATGGTAACCCCTGTGAAAATTTGCTAACTGCTCCAAGTTGTAGACAAGGCCATGTACTGCTTTTTGGACTGAAAGAGAAAACTGCTTTCTTACATGACAGGAAAAATATCTGACCACAGAGCTAAATGTCAGGAGCCCAAACAATAGCAATGTGCGTTTGAAGACAGCTTAATGAAAGCTGAAACACATGCCACCAAGACTGAACTTGTCACCTTAAGAGAATGCAGTTGCCCTTGTAAATTTTTACCAAACTTCAGAAGAATATGTGTCAGTTGTGGAAATCTTGTACAGCTGAGGGTTTCCAAAGAAGATTGAACATTTAGAACTTCAAATAGCTTTTAGAGATGGGAAACTCACTTTAGGTGGTTTTCCTTCATGTGTATAGGTCAAAGAGGAGCCTTTTTTCAGGGAAAAAAAAAAAAAGTACAAGAAATATAATTTCATGTGTCATGTGGAACTCTGTGTTTAGGTCTGGTCAGTCATGATTTGGTCTGGTTTGATCTGGTCATGGTCCAGAAAAGTGATTGCAAACTGGAACCAGTGCAGAGAAGAGCTAGAAGGGTGACAGAGTGGGGAGATAAGAAAGGAGACTAAAGGAGCTTGTATTATTTGGTGAAATAAAATTAAGTCTTAGAGAGAATGTGACTATTCTGTGTAAATACATTATGGTCAGGTGAGGAAAATAATCTCAGTTAAGGACGTTGGTAGTCTAAGAAAAAAGGGGCGTGATTTGCCATGAATAAATTAAACTGGACAAAAAAAGGTGGTTTCTGACTTCAGAAGCAACGAAGGTCCCAAACAGCCTTGCAAGACTAAGGTTCTCTGTTTTAAGGCTGAGGTGGGTCATCTGGTGACAGTAATTTATGGATGTTTATTAATACCCTTTTGAAGGATTATTCTCATTTCTCTTTCTCCTCTTTTCCCACGCATCTTGCATAACCCTGACGAGCACAAAAGGATAACCTAGGAGCAGGGCAGGCAGGGCCTGAAAAATATTTTCAGTGCTTGTCACTGTGCATACAGTGTGTTATATGCTGTGCTCTGATGTGTTGCAAACACTTTTCACCAGGTTTTACTTTTTACAAGCAGCAGTGCTTCCAGAAGGGAAGCCCTAGCCAATGAGCAGTCCAGCAATATTCTGTATAATGTGATTTACAGCATATGCTGCCCAGAATATTTCAACCTCTTCTCTAATCCTGCCACCAGCTTCTTCTCTCTTTTCACATTGTGGATGAGGAGCAATACCACAAAATTATGTTTCAAGATGGCAGGAGGCCATAGCTTTAAAGCATGCATGGTATAAAGGGGAAGACAGCCCTCCCAGTTCCCATTAATCTCAGCTCTCGATCTCTGTAGGGAAGACAAAGATATCTTCTTTCCACAGCTATCTGTGCTGTCCATAGGAGGAGTGAAGTGATTCACATTACTGTTCTGGCTCCTTTTCTCACTGCTGGGGTCTGCTGCATGTTCAGTGTTAATTTTTATTTCCTCAACTTGGCATTTGAGAATAAGAGCTTCAAGTTCTCTGGAATAACTGCTGCTGCAAGCAAATGGCTGGTTGCAAACAGCAAAGAGGACCAATCCTTGGATCCAGGTGATGCACTGGTTAGCTCAGTGTCTCGCATCAGCTTCTGCTTCTGTCTAGGTGAGTGTGTCCTCTCTGGTCACCAGCCGCTGGGCTTTCTCAGACATGGAGCCACAACAGTCATAGACAATATGTGGACAAAAATGAAGTTCCTTACTAAGCACTATTTTCCCGTGTTCTGCATGTCACGCAGGCATCTACCATGGTACTTTAGACAGAGACATTTGTACCAGTGTCAGACAGATGTTCATCTATATAAATGATGTTGAAGTCTTCCCTCCGCATTTGTCTCTTGTGCTGATGTGAGTTAATTTTACTTCATGGCAGGAAAGCTCTTCACAGAAAAAGATTGACTTCTGTGTCTGCTCCCTTTGTCTTGTCGTTTTAGCCCTGGAGACATTTCTGCCTCCCAAAGGCAAACTTTATGTGGGAAAACTGCAGGGATCTTAATTCCACACTAACCAAAATACTGGATGTTTTCAGTCACTTGACAGCATTCAGAGAACAGAATTTATATATCGCTAATAGTAATTCACTGGTCTCTTGCTTGCTGAACACTTCTATGTGTTCCCATGGTTTGAGACGTGGAACTAATCATTAGAAGAATTTTCCTGTTTTTAACATCTTGTAGTCATATGTAGGTTATTCAGTGACATGGAGGGAAACATTAGTTCCTTCATATCCTGTGCCCTCTGTAATTTTTCTGTAGCATATCTACTTGCAGCATTTTTCTCCTTGAGGTGGCTCAGCCAGCAAGCCCCAGTATAATGAGAAAGACAAATGACAACAAGCTTTGAAGAAGTTACAATATCAGGAGGACAAAAGACAGCAGTCTGAGGTCAATTAAATTTTAAAAATTATTTATAGGTTTTAGAGGGAAGTATAGACAAAATTTGAAAGAAAGCTATCTTGAAAGAAGGCTTTTTAAAATTGCTGTTTGCTCTGAATTAATTTCTTGCTGTTTGTTGAATGCTTTAGGCAACGGCCATGCTTCAGACAATTGTCAAACAAGCCAGATAAGGAGGTGAGGGAAGAAATCCATGTTCCCTACCAGGTTCCAGTAAAGTTAAAACCACTGAGGGAGCATAACCAAGATAAGGAAGGAAATGAATGTAACATATTAAGGTTATAGATTGATTATATAAACTCTGTCTTCACAACTGGTCATTTCTGAGTCATCTGGAAGTTTCTTCTGGTATGTATTACACACAAATAGGCTAGCTATCCTCATCTGCCTTTCACCCTAGCCATCTGTCCTCTTTGGTGTCCTGTTTTGACAGGCTAGTTTCACATTAAGAACTATGAACAAAGAGAAATAAAGGAGCCGATTCACAAACTTCTTCGAAATCTGATGCAGATTCCTGGCAAGCAGCATTGTGGGATGATCTGTAACAGAAAAAATCCATTGTATCACCTAACAGTACTTGAGAGAGCTCCCACTTTCAAAGGAGAATCTGTCAGAAGAATGGCATTGTCTTGGAAAACAGGAGGAAGATCTTTTGCAGAGCTGCTGTGGTGCAAGTGGGACAAAGCCTCCGCTAAGTTACCATGAGGTTTATGGGCGAGACTTATGTTTGTTGCCTTCAGATGTCTACACTGCAAATGTCTGCACCCGCAAGAGCTCTCTGGATCCCTTACTTGCAAATGGAAAGGTGATGGACGTTGTACCATACAGGAATATCTACAGGAGGCAGTTATTCATGCACTGCCCCTTCCCCTGCACTGACTGAAGGGATTTGAAGCAAACAGCTAAACATAGATGTTTGTATTGCTGTCAGGTGAGATGAATCCCACCTTTGGGGTCCATCAGCATTGCCAGAGGAGCACTGTGGTCAAGCATGGTGACTGCTTTGCTGCTCCCCACCCACACTGCAGTAGTGTACCTGTAGGAAAGACAGCTGTGAGTAGTTTGGGTTGAGCTGGGCAGACTGAACAGGGGAGACCATGAGTCCTCACTATGTGCTGAACATGCATGTAGTCCCTTTTCATGAGGTATTGTGGAGCTTAGGCTGAGCTGAGGGTTGGCACCATGTTTAGCGTAAATGAGATTAACTCAGTCTCTGGCTGGTGGGTCTTGGTCAAATTAAATTCCCTCTAGGCAAACAGGAAAACTTGGGTTGATATAAATGGAGCTACGATTTGTCTTGTTAGAAGTCTCTGAGAGCCTAATTTAGCAAAGTATTTAAGTGTATGCATAAGGCTATACCTTTTGCACAAAGCCACATGGCTGTGTGCATATAGCTTTCTAAAATCTGTCAAATGAAGGTGCTGGGGACAATGCTTTCCTGACAAAGAGGAATTCCTGATTTGAGGCATTTAGGAATTAAATCATTGTAATAAAAAACCTCACCATAAAAGAAAGTAGCAGTGAAAGGAGGAAATGTAGAATTGTCTGGACATGTTTATACAGGCTATATATTGTGGTGTTATTGTAGTTCTTCTGCAATATAAGCTAGCAATTAGCAATTAAATTCCCATTATGGGATCATGTTGGTAATTGAGATAAACTATAAGTGTGCAACTGTTTTAAACCTTTCCTTTAACTAACCCAAATACTGTAGTACTTGCATAATTTAAAGATAATATCCCCATTAGTAGACTTTATGACTCAATAAACAGCTCCCACAAGTTCATAAAAGCCCAAACCGTAAACACCAGGACTATTAATGCAATAGAAATTCTGTGCCTCCCTCTTTTCTTGGTGGTCTAGATAGAGCAAAGGGAAATGCTATCTCAGAAAAAAACCCACACATTTATTCTGGCTAGATAAATATAAATGAATTGTCTTAAAACCCATTTGGAAATTTCCTCTCCTCCCCATGTCCCAGGTGGTCTGACAACAGTGATGCATTCTGCTTTTTTCTCCAGGCAAGAGCAAGAGCTCCCATTTGAAATCATTTACATGAAGGGATTGCATATAAAAGTCCCGGTGTTATCCTCGCCTTGCCTCTCCCTTCTGGAGAAATGAGAACAAACTCTACTGATGAGTTTCAGTATACTTTTCTGTTATTATTATTATTAAGGATAAGCCTTACTGAAGTGTCTAGACTTCGCCATTTTGAACCTCTCTGCTGCTGTCATTTTTTTTCCCCTTTTTGCGGCTAAATGAATTTTAGGGAAGAGAGCCTGTTTGCCTGGAGGTTAATACAAGCAGAGCTTTTGTAGCCTGTCTCTTTCCTTTGGGAGTTGAAGGAAGTGATTAATTAAGCCATTTTGCAACTAAAATTGAACCCTTTTCACCCTTTCTACATCTGCAAGGGTTCTATTTCCCAGTGTGATAGGGTGTCATTCTGCTCAGCAAATCACTGTGTGATGAACCTCCTCTATCTGGTCACTCACTTTTCCTGCTGAAGGACATTTCTTCCTCTGTTAGAATGATACTGTTTGAATTAATCAAAATGCAGAAAGTTTCTGTCATCGCTAGCTGGGTTGAATTGGATATTAAAAGCTGGAGGTACCCAACAGAATCACTGTTCTTGTCCTCCCTCTCCTAGTAGGTATCTCATCCTGGGACAAAACACACAATTTTCATTTGTCTTGTTTTTGCCACTTTTGTGTGAGAGTTTGTTTCCAGAGTAAGCATCTAAAGTGGTTGTTGGGATTCATGTCCATCACCTCCCTGCTGCTGGATTCCTGACCTTTACACCTAAGAACCCATTTGGCTTTTAGAACCCCAGGAAAACTCATATTCACAAAAGGCAGAAACTCAGACATTTTGTTCTGCAGAAGCCTGGTAAGTAGTGAGCAAATGCAGTCTCTCTTGGGCTTTGCACCATTTGCATTTCACCAGCCATCCTGAAGTTTTAGGTTTCCATAACAATGGTATCAGAGAGGCACTGCCCACTTGCTCTTGCCCCACACATAGCACTCCATAAAGCTTCACAGCCTCACAGTAGGTTCAGAGATGCCCCTTTTGATTCCCTGTTGGCAACTACATAATGAAGATAACCCAAGACCCAAAGCAAATCGAATATTCACATTAGAAAGACTCAGCATCCTAATGAAGCAAAATTCGTTTTAGGAGGCAATCACAAAGGACCTGAACTGTTGCTGCTAAGGTCCTGACAGTTTCACCACTGATTTCTGTGGGAACAGGGTTTGGCATTACTTTCTGGAAGAGGCTAATTGCTTTTCTGCTTTCCTACCTTTGCACACAAAGTCCTTAACTCATCACAGGATAGTCCATGTGCTTCAGCTGCAGCAGCGAGGTTCTAGGACTGGGTCAGATCATGGCAGATCCCAGCTCAAAATGCAGTATTGCCGATATGCAGCTGGGGTGTGTGTGTGTGTGTCTGTGTTGGATGCACTGAACACCTTAACCAAAATAACAGTAGTTTGGAACAGTTTCCAAAGGAGGTAAAGATCTAAGCCATAACAGGGCCAAGAACTTCTCTACTTCCAGTCTGTTCTCTGAAATCCTACAAAGGAGCAGAGTGACACAGTGAACATTGATGCCTATGAGCGTGAAACACTGATCATGCAACTAATACATGAATAATAGGTGTTTTTTTCCAAGATCTATTTCTTAAGGAACAACAGAAGTTGCAGGTAAAAGGGGTCTCATGCATACCTTTTTCCAGCACATGTAATTTAGCTGCAGGCCAACTACTTTATTCTCTAAATATGACAGCCTAAATGAGCCGCCTTTGATCCCTGCTAAGCAGTCTAGCTGCATGGTGGTGATCTCCCCTTCAGCTGAAATGCCTCCTAAAGCTGCTCCTTGAGACAGAGAAGCCTTTTGCCATGAGCAGATCTTTGGTAAGGGACTGGTATCACACCCCAACGTTGTATTAATGGTGACTGATTTGTCTTGGTAAGTTTACCTTTGTCTTGGTAACTTTGACTCTGCCATGGTAGTTTTGAATCGTTGAAATGATTGTGCAGTACAGTAATGAAGTGAACTTTGCCATTGAAGTTTGTTAATGTCATATCAATGTGTCAACAGAGAGGATTGATTGAGTAACTGAGAAATTTTCATAAGAAGCTTGTGTAAGAGGAGAATTAATGATTTTTCATTATTCTAATGTATGCCTTAATCTTATGTAGTTGGGCTGTTACTTGAATTTCAGAGGAGAAAACTGGACTTGTCAGGCTTTGACTCCATTGTATGCAGTTATGAAATGCTCCAAAGTCCCCTGAGTGTTTCCTGGCCACTTAGGGGGAGCAGGATCAGGTCCTTCCTTCAGGTTAGAAACTCATCATTTGAAGTCTGTAGGTAACTACAGGCCTTGTGGGTTGCCAGATCCCTGTGTGTAACAATGGGGTCTGTATTCTGAAAGCAGACCCAGAAACAGCAGGAGTGCCTCCTCACTCAGTCTGAGGTTTCAGCCTTTTGATCACTCTTTTTCCCTCCTGGATTGCTCTGCTCAGCTGCACAAATCTACCATTTTCCCTGGGTAAGAAACCTTTCTCACAGGTCAGAATGATAGCATAGTCTTCCTCTTGCTTCATCAGCTGAATTCATTCAGGTACTTTGAAACTGTTTAGCCCTGTCCTGGAAAGCCTATATTTCAGTTTTTCCTACTGATGGCACATGTAGAGCTATAGAAAGAATAACTGGCGTGATTACGAACACCCAACAAGCAGCAGGAAGAGCTGCATAGCTAATGTGTGGATGTTGATGAATGCTTCCCCCACCTCATATCCTTTTTATAAAAATGTTCTGTTGATGGCATTTGAAACCTCTCTGCCTCAGTGTGCCAAAGACCTGTTGTACCACAGGAGGTAAACCATAAATCGCAGTGCAAAATATGATGGTTTTGATTTTATATTGCAAATTTAATCCATGCTAGTGGATGCTCAGCAGCATGCATCAGTTAAGGAAAGCAATCAGTTGGCCATCTCTAGGGAGCATTTTCAGAGTGTTTTCAAGTCTGAAAGGCAGAACCCAAGTTTATGGAACAAGATGTTTCCAGCACAGGTGAGTGGAAATTGTTCTCAGGGTGATAGCGTATAATGTTGCATTCTTCTCAGGAGTACAACTAATAGATAATGTATCAGTGTGAATAGATTTTACAGTATTATGTCATAGCAGCCTTTTCTCTGTGTGCCTAAATGTCCAAACCAAGGCAGCATCCTTGAGAGAAATGGTTACTGTCCTTCTGGAAGACAATAATGTAGGATTCAGCATAAAAAGTTGGCCTTGGTTAGTAGACTAGGCTACATCAGTTTAAATAATGTTGGTAATGTAAACAAAAGAGAGGTGGCCTTGTTAGGGTAGGAGTGGAATTGTTACCTCTTCCACTGTTTGCATCACTCTAGGTAGTACAGCGGGCAGAAAATACAGACCTCTGTGTCTGACAGGAAAGTATGTGTAGGTAGCACCAGGGTATGTTGTTTCCGAGAATCAGGCCATTCTAGGAAAGATGTGCAAGAAGGACTGGGAAAGACTTGCTGCACAAAGATGATTGCAGTTTGGTGTGTAAGTCTTGCTTTGCCCAACTGGGAACTCGTGGCTTTGGTTTCAAGAAGGCCAATGTGTGTCAGATGGCTGATGGTGACTCGTTAAACAGCATATGATAAAATTACACTAGTGTTGGAGTCAGAAGGATTAGGAATGGAAGAAGAAAGAATAATCAGCACTTATTTTCTTTTAACAATACTTTCAGGGCCAGCTTGCTAGTTGCTATGCTCCCTGAACCTTTGTTGATGGCTGTTGCTGTTCCTTATCCAGAAAGGTCTTCCACATAAGGTGAAATCCAGCATTATGAATTGGGTTCTGGCCAGTGTGACCAAGGAAGGCTGTGTCGCTGCCATGCTGCACTTGCCATGCAACTAGTAGAGATTTCAATCTCTTATTATTTTCAATTCAAAGTGTAATGCTGTAGTGTTGGGCTGATGGGAACACTGCTGCACACAGTTGCTAGGGAAACATTTTCAAGTCAATTTTCCTTTGAGTTTTGTCATTCAACTCACAGAATTACCATAATTGTTCTTTTAAAAGTGGGACGTGTGAGCTATGGAGGGATGCCAGTCACTGATTTAAGAGCTAGCAATGACCAAATGCTCTGGCTTGAATCTCACCAAGGGCCTTAGAATCAGCTGAGAGATTTCTGCAGGTGCTGGAGGGGGTTGAGAAGCAAAGCAGCATTAACATGGGTTTGATTGTTGTGTTGAGAGATCCTTTCAATTATAACTGCAACAGTTATTCAAGTTCAAGTTTCTGTGCTTGACATGTTTTGCTAGACTTTCTGTTTGAGTAGCCTTTTCTTCTGGCAGTGATGCCCTTATTTTGCTAATGAGTCTTCTGGCAGTGTGATGGTAGGGTCTGTAATGACAGAAAATATGACAGGAGTTATGACACAATACTCAAAACTGATCAGAAAATTCTCTCCTAAAGATGAAGTGACAAGCCTTTTTCTATTATTCAACCTTATATGCCATTGAAATCATTGTCATCAGCATGCCACAGACACAGTGATGGAAGTTGTAAACACTGAAGTTGTAAACTTCTGTTTGTGGAAGAGGCCTCTCAAAATAGGTGTGTCCCCCAGACATTTGTACCTCTAAACTCTCCATGGAAAACGTAATAAGGCACAAAGTCACACACTCCTCTGTAGGGACTGCGCTGGGGACTAACTTTCTAATGGACAATTCTTGGAATTGCTCTGTGTGAGCAGGGGCAAAGCAGATATTTTGGAAAAACAGTGGCAGTTTTGTCATCATCTGTCTGTAATGCCTGTGTGTCAGCAAAGTTGTGCATGGAGCCTTGTTGTCTTATTGCACAGACACAGCAGGAGTCAGATTGTGATCCAAAAATACCGCCTTCAAAGTAGATCAGACAGAAACAGGGAAGGGGTCCCGAGAAGTGAGATAAAGTGGTACATCCAAGATTAGACCAAAGGCAAAATCCTGACCCTCTGTACCCCTAGAAAGCACCTTCTCCACTGGGCTTCATCTTTCCCTTTGTGTTTTTGGGTCTACAATTCATTTAAGAGGATGACTGCTCTCATTCAGAACTTGAGAGCTGAACCAGGATGGGGTCTTATGTGGGTTTTGCTTTCCCTGGTGACCCAGTGTCCAGCAGTGGGTGACAATTTGTAGCTCCCAGAGAGGGGGACACATGGGAGGCCCTTAAACCCCTTGGGGCTGTGCAGGAGGGTGACCCCTCTGGTCTATGAGCCACTCCTGGAAAGCTGACAGCTTCTCCTGATCCTGTCCTCTGTCTCCTTCACAGGCACAGGCTGCCAACCACAAGGAGTCTTTTTTTTGAGTGAGATGGGATCCTGGGCATTGGGAGGGAAGAAGAATTATTCATACCAACTCTTATCCCTGTCTCCCCCTTTGTCAGAAATTTGGGTCAGTGTTGTTTTTGTTTCTGCTTCTTTCTCCCTTGCCAAAGAAATCACGGTGACTAACTCCTCATCATACATGTCCAACAGTGTTTCTGGGATCAGGTCCTCCTCATGAAAACAAAAATAATCCCTCTTGTCTCCCCTCCCAGCTATCCTGTAACATACGTAAGTGTTCAAGGAAGCCAGGAATGTATTTTAATTCAGATCATTATTAATAAGTTCAGGAGCTATGAGTTTTCCCCTCTTCATTCAAAATTAATTATGTTTTGGAGAAAAATATATCCATCTTACAAAGTTTCAATCCAAAGGGACACCTCTTAATTAAATTAACCAGTGAAAAGGAAATACTTGTAATAAGGGTGCAAGATAAATATTTGTACCGTGCACATTCCAATTTATCACAGCTTTAAAAGAGTCCATAAGGTTTGTTTTTCTTCACTGAAATGTGACACATTCAGATATCACTCTCATTTATAAATTAGCGTGTGCCACATGGGATACCCCCCTATGGGCTAAGGGTATTGGCCTGTGAGTGATATACTGCAGCTGAGAGAGCTGCAAAGTGAAGATGAGTAGTCCTGGAGCACAAGCCCTAAATTTAACATTACTCAGAGGCAAACACAGCCCTGAACTGACTTGAGGGTGGAGGCAAGGCTGCACAGCCCTGATGTATTACCATGTGGGAATGCACAGTGTGGTATTCCTGCTAATTTTGAGGGAGAGGTGAAAGCACCTACACTCCCTCCATTAATCTGCATTTGTTTACCATGATGATACCCACTGAAGCTGTGGGTAGGCAAAATATTTAAGCTGAAGCCTGTTTTCAAAACACCTGATAGGTTGAATTAATTTCACAGACAGTGCTTTCATATTTGTAATCATGATCACAAATACTTGATGCCTTCACTGCTATAGGGAACTTCTGCCTGTTTGGGTTTTATTAATGTTTTGAAATAAAACACGATTCCTGTATCATTGTTTATCCCTTTGCCTTCTCTAATGTTTGTATGAATGCTCAATTTTGCACACCCACACAAGTGTACACAATATAGATTTGCATTTTTTTACCCTTTCTTATACATTTGACTGTGTTTTGAAAGTATGTAAATTTTTACGTTGTAAAACTGGGGGATGATCACGCTGAAGGAAAACATGCTAAACCATCAATAGTTGCACACAATTATTCCACAGGGAAAGCTCTGATTTAGGATACAATAGAATAGACTATTTCTGTTGGAAGGAACCTACAACGATCATCTAGTCCAACTGCCTGATCAAGCTAAAGCATTGTCCAAATGCCTCCTTAACACTGACAGGCTTGGAGCATCAACCACTGTACCAATACAGCTGAAGTTATGTTTAACCCATGAAAGACTATAGGAGCAAAACTGTGAATACAAAAATGGAGTGTATGGGAGAAGAAATTGTCAGCAAATTTTGTGGTGCAAACCTGAAGTGAACACTTTATGGACAACTTTCCAAACATTTTATTTGTGGGTATACTTTAGCCCAGTTTGCCGAAGAAGTTAGGTTTTTGATAGGGAAGCTAGCATAGACAATGGAACTTGTCTACAGGGAGTATTTGTTGTCTTTCTATTCGACAATAAAACCTCACACTTGAACCACTTATTCCACATATAATAACTTATAGTTAATTTAATATATGTGGAATATATGAACCTAAGAACAAACTTATGTACTAGCCTTCTATACTGGGTATTGAAAATAATAACACAGATTAGAATTGGTAAACAAGTATGGATTTTGTGTGTGAGATAGATGATGAAAGGAAAGAAAGATTGCTTCTGTGAGGGAGAATCAGGCTTCACAGAACCTTTGCAGAGGTTTATAAGTATACGACTAAGCAAGGCATCACCAACAAAGAGTATCCAGCTTTCCAAAACTGGTGCTTTGCTCCAGGAACATTGGAAAGCCAAGGTGCAGAAGGAAAAAGGCCCAAGTTCTCTCACAGAGCTGTTGTAGTCTAGAATGTAGACGGTGTGCTTCAATGTTTAATCAAAGACCTGGAAGAGGGGATATCCAGTGAGTTGACCATATTTGCAGATGAAGGAGAACTCTTCAGAAGAGCCAGTAGGAAATAGTTGCAGCAGGATCTCACACTGCTGAGCGACTGGGAGATAAAACATCAGGATAAAGTCAGTGGTGGTAAAAGCAAAGTAATGAAACAGAGGGGGATTAACAAAATGACCACTGCTTAGCCAACAGTTGGTTCTCAGCGAGCTGCTGCCTTTTAGGGAGAAGTTTGGTGTAATGATGGAAAATTCTCTGAAAGCATAGTTCTGGTACTCAGCAACTGAGTTAAAAAAGTCAAATTAAGTACTAGATATTACCAGGAAATGAAGTTGACATATGAATTGTAAGTCCAAGCCATGCCAGGCTTCAGCCCCCCTTAAAATGGATACAGGAGAGCCACAGGTACAGCAAGAATTAAAACAAGTATAAGGAGGGCTATGGCCAAGCTTGCACAAGAGGAGTGATGAAGCAGCTTCTGAAAAAAGTATGATCCAGGGGGAAAAGCCTATTCAGTGTTTCTTGTAATGTGATAACTGAGAGTTTTCCATGGATATTATCATGTTTAAAAAGAGGGAAAGGAATTATGAATTTTACATGCAGCATAACTGCCTTATGCATACATCTTTGTCACAGGACACAGCAAAGGCCGAGAGGGTACAGGGCTCAAAATGGAATTGGGCATATTTGGAGAGGACTGGGTTGTTGGTGACTGCCAGTGAGCGTTCCAGCTGGAGCTCCATCTCAGGAAGCCCTGAATTACCACTCAGTGCTGGGAGTGCAATGGGGACACTGGGAAGGGCCCCTGGGCACTGGTCATGTTTGCTCTGTGCTTTGCTTTGAGCATCTGCTACCGGCCACTGTTGGAGGCAGGATACAGGTTTGGACCGATCCCTGATCTGACCTCGCAGAGTGGTTCCTATGTTCCTCTGTGTCACCAAGAAATACAGATGTGCTGTGCTGACAGATAAATAAAATAATCTAACTCTAAATAAACTGAATGTTCTCCTTGAACTTAAAAAAAAAAACAAAACAAAACAGCAGCAACAAAAAAAAAAAACAAATAAAACCAAGATAGTGTTTACACTGGGAAGTGTGCATTTTTTTCTTCCTGGACAATTAAAAAGCAGCTGTAAGAGTTTATTCATACTCCCCCCTCCAAAGTTCACTTTTAGGTTGACGCAAACGTTTTCTGTGCCAAATAAGACATTTGAACAGGGCTTTAAATGAGAGAAAACAAGAGTTAAGATGCAAATTGTGTTTTGCTGGAAGTTTAACTGGTAATCTTACATTTTGCTAACATTTTGTTATCTTCAAGGAGAGAATGGCTCTGGTTTAGTGGAAGCTGTGTTTTACCAGGAGGATAAACAATGATTTTACAGACTAATCAGGATTTCCCAATATTGTCTCATGAAGGTTTCAGGAAAAAATCTCCTCACAATAGTAATAGTAGGGCTGAGAGATTTGAAAGAGAGCATTAGACCTGATAGTGCTTAGCAGCTGCTAGGACAGGCCCTGTGTATGTCACAGAATCTAAGGAAATCTGGAATTAATCTTGGTGGCAGGCACAGTGGGGGATTCCGCCTTCAGTAAAGACAGGATTGCCCAATATTTCCCAGTATAAGCTCTTGCTTTTAGTTTCTCACAATACCAGCAAACTTCAGCTCTTCAGGCCATAATTATACACATTGGAGATCTTCCCCTATCTTGCAAGTTTGGGAAAATGTCAATGCAAATGGAAATTTCTGAGGAGGAGAGAATGGAGACAGAAATAAGAGCTTGCAACCCATCTGCCAGCAACCTGTAAAGGTTGCTAAGTCCCTCTGGAGGTGTGGCAAAGACTTGAATCCTGGCAAAGGAGCTGCTGTCAAGAAAGTGTGTTTTCTTGCTGTCACGACAAAAACTAGCTGTCATTTACTTGTGTAACACCAGGAAGTCTCACTTACATTTATGCATCCAGATATGAGCAGAGAGGCTGCTAACGCATCACCAGTACTGGGAATGCTCCTGCCCGTATGGGTGGCACTGTCCTAGAGAAGAGGAATTACCCCGAACAATGTTTTGGGGGGTTAGGAAGAATCATGCATTCTTGGTTTGGCTCTTCCCAGTGCAGGTAACTCGAAGCTGATTTTATAACAGCATCAGACTTCAGGCCCTGCTGCATTAGGGAGTGCTGGAACTGAGTGTGGAACCTTGGCAAGGCTGGACTTCAATAAGAAGTCTCAACACCCGCCTATCTTCCAGATGGGGTCAGTCTGGTGCTCCAGCAGTAATGTCAGGGGCAAGATTGTGTGCTAGCAGCTGCGGTGTTCCCCCTCTGAAGATAAGAAATGACCAAGGGTGATAAGTACCTAAAAGCTGTTGATGTTCATTCAGGACTTAGGAACATAGGAAATATGTGTTTCCTGTTCTGCCAGAGGCATATTTGATGAAACTACCATAATAAATATATGCAGAAGGTTTGAATGAAGGCTAATTATATGTTAAATTAACTGTATTGCAAGACCATTAAAGAAAACAAGAACAGGAGAAACTCTTCAATCCATGAGAGGATTTGTGTGATGCCTCAGAAAAATAGATCTTGTTAGCAGGAGGCCTATCATTCTTGCGGGGTCATTGGAAGAGACCCAGGGCCTTTTACACTCTGCATGTGCAGTGTAAAATAGCTTTGCATTTGCTTGATCTTTTTCATTGTATTATACAACCTTGAGGAAAGAAAAGCAAGCACTGAATTTGTGATTTATAACTTGATATTTACTTGCCGTATCCGGGTGCGAGACCTAGTCCAAGAAAGAAAAAGAGACTGTGAGCCCAGAACAAAAGCTACGCGCTTAAGGACTAAATGTATTTTTCTTGGAGCGCTGTCACCATTAGCTCTGCTTGGAAAGCCAACTGCCTGCTCACCCTGTGAGGGTTTCCAAGCTCATGGGCTTCCACGTTGACATTTCTCTCAGCACTCTTCACATTTGGCTTAGTGGACCTTAACCCCCACACTCACTACTCCTTGCAGAGGAGATTCCTGCACCCCTTTGCTGGACTGAGAAAACCCCTGTAAATAAATTAACACAGTATGATGGGATGAAGGAGCATCTGGTGCTCCCAGTTCTGATTTATTTCTGCAGCAACACACAAAACATCAAGTGATAAATTATTGAAAGTCAATGGGCCCTTGGAGAATAAAGCCATGATGAATAGTGAGCAGTTGGCATCCCACATAACCATGTGTCCCAGAGGGCTACCTAGGGAGATGGTAAGGGGAAAGAAAAGGCCGGAGCCTTTGAAGGATACAGCTGTTAGGAATGTCTTCCTTTCAACAAGAGATTACTTTGATTTTTAATGCCTTATTTCAGCAATGGGAAATGGAATTAGTAGTCACCTGGGAATAAATAGTAACCACTAAACTCACTTTCACCTGCAGCTTGGTCTGATTAGGATGACAATGAAGCTGAATTTTGATTTACACTAGATGAATTTTTTGTTAAGGACACCAGGGACTCCCTTGAAAGACATTGCAGACACCAGAGCTGTCTTTTGCATCTCCTAAGGCAGGGAAATTCTGTGCCCTATCAGTAAAGAGTCCACAATGTGCTTGTTTGATATGGAAATCAGAATTATTTTGGAGTCATTGTTTGCAGATATCAGAACAAATGCCAGACACTGTAAACACTTCCCGGTTGCCCTGGTTATGTAGGACCTTCACAAGGAGTAGTGGAGAAACCACCAAGAAATACCTTCCCTTAATGGTCCTGGAGCTTGTGGTCAAGTGAAAAAAAATTCCAGTAAAGAGGATGTGGTGACTGGGATCTCTCTGTAGGGGGGTGCTGGATGGGGCTGCTGGGTGGCACTGGGGCAAGCAAACACTCCCTGTGCCTCCATCCCATGTCCTGAGAGCTGGGTGCAGAAAACACATCACTGGTCATGAAAGGCTGGTTTGTTGTACTTCAAATTGTTACAGCAGCCTTCTCCAAGCCTATATATGAGCTTCACTTCATCCTCTGCAGCAAAAGGTGCACATTACTTGTGTACATGAGTGTGAGAGTTCAAATGAGCCCAGGAGTGAAAAATTGAGCCAGAATGAGAGCTACTGCTCTGGGCTCCAACCACCCCTGCCTGACTCCAGATCTTCCCACTGGATTTCCCTTCAGGAGGGCATTCATGCACCTGTGCATGGACATCTAGTGCATCCTTGTGCAAGCACTTTGAAAATCTTGAGCTGGTGCTTCAGCCTGTCACATTGTTTGAGTGATCTGACTATTTACCTGTATTACAGCTGACAGCTGGGGAATACCCCACAGTCTTATTTGGGAACACTCTCATTTGCAAGATTGTAACTGGTAATTGGTGATAACTTCTCTTAGGGTCCAAAGTTTTCATTTCAATCACCACAGGAGACTACAAATGCTACATTTTCCTGGCTGTTTCTGCTTCAGAGGGCTCAGTTTTCAGACAGATGAGTTTGGGGGAGCTGTTCACATGTGTATCTACCTCAGTGGGAAAAAAGTCAGTACAAGATTTTCATGTTTGTTTACTGTTGTTTGCATCTGCCTCCGTCTTCTACTAGAGTGGGTATTGGTATTTATTAGTTATTATTCAGTAACTGGAGAATTCCTTACTGGTAGTGATTTTTCCTGGTTTGCTTTTGTCTGAAGCACATGCTTTGGAAGTCCCTAAAAACTGCTAGTTAGATGATTCGCATAAACCACTATGGGTTACTCTAAACAGAAAGGCAGAAACACCAAAACACCAGTGTAATTTATAATTGTCCATTAAAAACCTCTGTGTGGGTTTTTGTTGTAACCATGAATTGCTCAACTGTTTGTTGTAATATATTGCAGGCAGTTGCAAAACTGCAGGTGTGGCATGGGATGGGTGCCCACAGGCTTCGAGATGCGGGAAGAGCCAGTCACGCACACCCGGTGCTCATCAGCGGCAGCTCCAGTTTTCCCTGCCCAGCCTGGGCTGTTATGGCATGTCAGTTAATGAAGGAAATCTGGACTTGGCTCTTATTCTCCCTAACTCTCTTCATTTCCAGCTTCTTCTTCTGCAGTGACTTTGACACAGGTTGACCATACTGCCTTACCTCCCTCCCTCTCCATCCTTGCTGCCGGCCTGTTTTTAAACGTCCGATGTATAAACCAGGGTCTGAAGGGACATTAGAGACTGAATCACTTCTGACAACCTATTCTTTTTGCCAGGCCTCCAAATGCACTCAGCTGCGCTGATTCTACCCTCTGAGCTAAGAGACACCATTGGGGGTGCAAAGGGTACCTACTCTGCTCATAGAGGACTTTGGTTTTTCTGTAGCTAAACCAGTGACTTTTATTAGTGCACTACTTGAAAGTACAGGTATATTACTTAAAGTGCCTTAATAAGAATAAAATCAACACTGATGATATCAAGTGTCCTTCTTGTGTGAAAACAAAACATTTATTCTTTTTAATAGAGATTTTTTCCCCTCTGCTTCTCATATGAACAGGGGCTCATTATCACCATTTCCACTGCTATATTCCATATGTGACTCCAAATCAAATCCTGACTTATTTCATCTCTTACCTAGCAGGGTCAGTTTAACGTATCAGAATCAGCTTGCATCTGCTTTGCAGATCATCACCGGCATACTTTAAGAATTGTTATTTGCCTATAACGATGCCTTCCTCCCCTCCCCCAATACTGCAGTAATGTCAAGATTTATTGAATCTGAAGGTCCAGTTGTGATCTTGGCTCCCACTCGCTAAATCTGAACCTCTGGGGTCTATAAATCTTTGTGCGCAGTTCAATTTATAGAAGTGAACATCTGCTTATCGTACAATATTTAAGTTGCAGGTGTATTCTACCAGTAAAATAAACACGTGGCTTCACAATTGCCTAGGATATAGGACGTTAGGCAGATGTTGAAGAGATGGCGATGGTTTCTCATGTTGGGAGAGTCCTCAGCAGAAGCACTCACCGTTGGCAGAGTTGCTGGATGGTGAGATGGCTCTCAGGGCTCTTCATCACTATGAAGTGAAGGCAGCATAGCTTTCATCCCAAAGCCTCAGCCTAATTATCTCTCTGTGCAGAGAACAGCGTCTGGCTGTGATGAGCACAAATCATGCAAGGGAAAAAATTTCTCCTTCTTGCCTCTCCTGTGTCCGGTGGGAAAGGCATCAGCCCACGTAAGGATGGCTAGCGTTCTGCACAGCCTGGGGAATGAGAGGCAGAGCAGTGACTCTGTTTATTCACTCACACAGTAAAAAATACAATGCACAAGAGAATGCCATCTCAGAGCATGCAAGGAGAGGGAGAGACCTGAGAACACCTGAATATGATGAGAAAGGCTGAAGAGTCCTGTTCCACAGTGTGAGGAAGGCATTACTGACCACAAATCATTGGAAAGAGAAAACAAAAGGGGAAGAATGTATCCACTGTGAGTGGAAAGGAGGAAAGAGGAGGTGCCCAAAGAGAGTCACTGATAGCTGAGCTGGGAAACAGAAGTGTGGCACAAAACCAAGAAGACTTTGTATGATTAGCAGCCTTCCAGTATCTGAAGGGGGCCTATAGGGATGCTAGGGAGGGACTATTCATTAGGGACTGTAGTGATAGGACAAGGGGTAATGGGTTAAAACTTAAACAGAGGAAGTTTAGATTGGATATAAGGAGGAAGTTCTCTATTGTGAGGGTGGTGAGGCACTGGAATGGGTTGCCCAGGGAAGTTGTGAATGCTCCATCCCGGGCAGTGTTTAAGGCCAGGTTGGACAGAGCTTTGGGTGACATGGTTTAGTGTGAGGTGTCCCTGCTCATGGCAGGGGCATTGGAACTAGATGATCTTAAGGTCTTTTCCAGCCTTAACTCTTCTAGGATTCTATGACCCATAGGAGATGACCAGGACAGAAGGTTTTTGACAATAACTGAGGAAGCCAGAGGAGACAACAGTTTCACTAACAAAATAAGGAGGAGATAAAATGAATTGCTGAAGTGATTGAAAGTCTTCCTAGTTTGGAAGGCAAAAGTTGAGCTTTAAAAACTGTTTCTTCTATTTTAAGGCTATTTCATATCAAAGCTCTGGAGTCATGGCTAGATCCTAACTCCCTGTTGGAAGGTTATCATTCTTCCTATCTCATTGCCCATGGGGAAGGAAAGGTAGCTATGGGGGCCAGCTCAGAATATAGTGTGCCTAGAACCTCCTTGGGCGTGCAGCCTGATGCCCTGCAGAGATGAAGGAGGCAATGTAGCCATTTGGGACAGTGAGATCACTTCACCCAGCCCCTCCCCAGCCTGTGGACAGTCACACCATACACTGAAATACCACCTCAAACAGGGTCTGGGAGAGTGGGAGCAGAGCAGTAGTAAGTACAGAGGCCAGGGCAGTATTTCTGATAGCCCTCCATGCCCATGGCTGGCAGGCGCAGAGCCTTTCTCCTGGCTTTGACCTGGAGATTCCTTAAAAAGGACTTTGGCCCAGCACCTGGTGAAGTGTCAATTGCAAGCAGGCAGCAAAAGTGTCTTGGGGCATGAGGCATGGAGAAAAGCATGTTTGCATTCAAAAAAAGTGCTTGTGCTTCCTGTCCAGGATAAAGAGCCTCCCTGCAAGAAGCCCAGCTCCAACAATGGAGCATGGACTTTTCTCCTCCCAGCAAGCAGCTGCCTGAAGAGGAAACTGGCTGCAAGGGGCTCAGCTGCACAGCATGGCATGGTGCGGAGCTGAGCAAGTAGCTGGGCTCTCACACTCCATGTAGCTGTGTTTCATCAATCTGTTGCATGCATTTTGGAGGGTGAACAGGTCGGTTCATTAAGTTGCCCGCGAAGGAGGGCAGGAGGACATCTAGTTAACATAACAAAGCACCTGAAGAAAAAAGATTGTGAAATGTTTTAGCTCTACTTAAACCAAAACATCTATTAATATATTTCAAGATCTTCCATAGTTATTTTCACCTCCCTCCAGGCTAGTCTAACCCCAGACATAATTTAGCATGAGGCATGAATATCTTCACTTATTTTACCCGTAAAAGAAGAAAATAGGGAATTTGTTCAGACTGCCAGGAATCTGGAATTTGTTGATGAATGGACATTTGGCTGAACATAGTGAATTCCCAGCTAATTGAAAGCAGATAACAGAAGTAATGCATTTACCTTGAAAAACATAATATTCTTAATAAATAATTGAAATGGCAATCTTCTGACAGATGAAAAAAGAAAGAATACTAAATAAATTCAGGATTAATTCCTGTTTTATATATTATAGCATACTTAACAATCATACCTTATGAGGAGATTAAAAACTATAAATCTTTTTTTAGCACAGTTCCAGAGGGTACTTTGGTCTAGAAAGTGCAAGGGCCACCCCGTTCAGGGGAGCATGGTTTTTGTCGTCATCAGCTCATGTTTCTATCTCCAAATATCTTACCTAGGGAGAAGAATGCAGAAGCTAAGGGAAGAAATCAACCTCAGGAAAACATAAGGGATAGCCAGGGTGATCACAAACTATTGAATCAACATCTCTGTAGGTGTTCACCCTTCCTATGTCTTTTCTCTCCATGAGGGTGGGCTGGCAAAACTCTTTCACATTACACTGATGGGAAACAGGAGCTAGGACTGCACTTCAGTCAAAGGGCACTGTTTTTCAGCTAAGGAAAGGTTAATGGCTGAAAATCTTAGCTTGAAAGACTTGCAGAAGATCTGAGCACACCCTCGTTTTTAAGTAAAAATTAGTGAAGGATCCAGATGAAGGCATATGGGTCCAAATATCCCTATCTGGGTAGGTCTATGATTTGGAAATCATTCTGGATCTAGAAGCAGGTTCCTCCCATCTTTATGGAACAGGAAAAATTAAACTACAAATCTGGACCCCACCAAAGTGTAGAGTTTTCAGAATGAAAAGGTGGATTTTTATTTTATTTTTTTTTAGCTTTACTTTGGTGGTGATTTGTTGTGGGATTGTGGTTTTAGTGGAAAAAATTGTTCACAGAGACACAAAACATGACAGTTTTTAATCTGATAAACTGCAAATTTTGGCCACTCTAATTGGAAGCCCTATTAATCTATGTTAAGGATGGAATTACTTTTCTATCAGTTTGCAGCAGGTTGTGGTTTTGGGCAAAAGCCATGGAAAACTTGGTAGTTTCACATATTTTCAGTCGGAAAAGGGGAGAATCCACGGTGATTATGGTTGAGTTGAGATTTAAGACTTTAGGCTTGGTCAAATTTATGGGCTGCAAGGCCATGTGAACTACAAGAACAAGTCCTGTAAATTGAAACTTCCCCACCAAATGCAGCAGATTCACTCACAGAAGTGCTTCCTGTCAGATCAGCTCTTTAGCTGATAAGCAGCAAGAGACGCAGACAGCCTCTTCATAAAATCAGTGGGCAGGAAGTTCTATGAGGCCACAAAAGGAGCTGAGGAGTATGAAGAAATGGGATAAACAGTTTCAAATGCCTAGCTTCCTTGCTACTAAATGTTCACTACTGTGCAAGATCTGTAAGTTCTATTAGCATGGGGAAATTGCCATACTCTAAAGACTGAGTTAGAAAAACAACTGTTGAAAAGCTTGACAGTGACTAAATATGGTGGCTATACTAGCGAATTCATCTTGTTTTGTCTATGATCTGTACAAGCACCTAGCTAGTAAAAGCAAACAGTAACTTGGGGAATGCTTGAGCACTCTATTGTGTAGAGAAAGGTCTTTCTAGTTATCTCAGTGGTGAGACAGTCTGCTGGATGAAAGACTCACTGAAGTGTGTGTTATAGAATCATAGAACGGTTTGGATTGGAAGCAACCTTAAAGGCCATCTAGTTCCAATCCCCCTGCTACAGGCAGAGACACCTTCCACTAGACCAGATTGCTCAAAGTCCCATCCAGCCTGGCCTTGAACACTGCCAGGGATGGGGCAGCCACAGCTTCTCTGGGCAACTTGTGCCTCACCACCCTCTTAGTGAAGATTTTTTCCCCCCCCGACAATATATTTTCTTAGATTTTTCAAGTTAGAATAGATTTGAGAGTCTTCTTGACAGATCTCCATTGTAATAGAACTTATGCACAACTCATTAGAACTGTCTCAGTTTTACAATATTATTTTCTTTGGGGGGGGGTGGTAAAGTGAGAAAGGAAGGGAATCCTGAGAGCTTTATTAGAAACTGATCAATAACAAGAATAACAAGGAGCTTATTGCTGAGTAATTCTACAGTTAATTACTCTTCCCTCTGAAAAACAATGTCTTATTTCAGTTAGAATGAACCTAACCTCAGTGTCAGACCATAAGATTTGTTAAATATTTGTCCAACAAGTGAAGGAACTCACCTTTGTGAAAGTTCTGCCATCTGTGCAGCAGTAATTCTTTAGTACCAAGTCATCCTCAAGCTTTCCTTTAGATGTCAGATACACTGAGCTCTTGAGTCTCTCACAATAGGGCATGTTTTCCTATCCTTTAATCAAGTTGGTGTGTTTTTTTCCTGAATCCTCTCAGTTTTTTTTCAGGACCCTTTTTCCGAACACCAAAGCAATAGTAGGAACCATCACACCATTGTGAAACACAAGGGATACCTTGCTCTTTAATGGACCTTCTTTTGCATGGCCAAAGGCTGTCTCAGCCTCTTTAAACACCGAGCTTGATTTCATAGAATCATAGAATAGTTTGAGTTGGAAGGGACCTTAAAGACCATCTAGTTCCAGCACTCGTGCCACAGGAATTCAGATGGCTTTCTACCAGGATCTGGAAATCTCTTCAGAAACATGGATTTCCTTACTTGGTAAGCCTTGCCTCCTTTACTGTCCCTTACTTGTGAGTTGTCTGTTGTGGAGCAAAACAAATTTACCTCCCAGATCAGCTGTTGCATCCTTGCCATTCACCAGTCCCTCACAGTCTTTGTCTTATTTGCCAATTCCATCCGCAGGGAAAGGTTGCTAAAGAGTGAAGGGCCAACAACCCAGATCATGAGATTGCTGATTCCCCAAAGACGATTTTATTTGAAGACCTAGCAGCTGGTGAATAGTCCAACACTGTTGTTTACATCAGCAGTATTGCCTTTATTGATCAAACTTGTGCACACTTCATCATTATAATATTATTTGGATAGGGTCTATTTTTAAAATGTTCATGATAATTTCAATGTAATTCTATTTTTTTCCCCTCTTTAATTCTTAATAGAATCCCCAAATAGCTGTTCTGTTATTTTTTTTGTAGATTGATGTCAGGCTGACAGGCCTATATTTGTTCATGTCATCCTAGTTACTGTGTTTAAGTGTTGGCACAACATTATCTTTCCTTCACATCTCTTAACTTCTCTAGTGTTCCAAGACTTATTCAGAATCAGCAAACATCTTTGCTTCTTGGATGTAAATTATTCAGGAACTGACAATTAAAAATATCTAAGTTTATAAATTAATGTTATGAAAGAAAGGGCTGTTTTTCTTGAACAAGATGCAATGTGTTATCTGGCTTTTCTTCAAATACAGGTGGAAAATGTTTACTCAGCATTTTCACTTTGAGTTTGCTATTGCTAGTCTTAGCACATCTATTTGGAAGCAACGTGGTACCTTTCTGAAGACCTTTTTTAAGATCCTGCTGACCATAGACGGGTAATTGTGTCTTTTTTCTTACTATGCTGATACAATTTACATAATATTCATATTAATTCTTATTCATTGCCATCAATCACTCTTTTCTGACTAGTGACTTCTCTGGATTTAAGACTTTGGTACAGGTTGTCAACTTACCAGATGTCAGAGGACCCACCCCCAGAGACACCTCTTATGAATAGCCAACAATGAGCAAAGCTTGAACTACACTCAAACCTTGTCAGATGCCAACAGTCACTTAGTGGTGAAAGGCATTCCTCACAAACCTCCGTTCATCTTAGTCATCACTGATCTGCTGTCATTAAGCAGCTGTCAGTTAGCCACATTTCTCTCTTTAAATTCTTCCTTGTGATATTTTCAGTTTTCTGAAGCCAGGCTTTTCAGAATACCCAATCCTGGCTGGGGCTCTATGATGATGATGATCCCATCCAACCATGGCGGCTTGTATCTATGCAGCAACTACCTGTCACTGTCCAATTTGATGGTAACCTGTAAAAAACATATCTAGCAGACAGTGTGTTGCACACTAGATTCTACACACAATACATTACACACTGCATGTATTTAAGTTAAGCTATGCCTTCTATATGTCTGGACATGCCATAAATGTGTTGATAGATGCCATGGAATGTATCCCACTTGCACTACCAGACTGCAGCACTCATGGCGATGCACTTTTTTTGTCACTGTGTATCATAATTGTGGGAGATAGATTCACTTTGTCTTTGGAGGTGATGCTGCTTGTATGCATCTCAAGCACCATTTCTGAAGACACTAACCCCTAATAATATGAGAACATTTGCTCCTGAATTGCTAAAATCTTCAAAACAGGCAAAAACCCTTTTCTCAAACAGTGTAAGTCTTCCTCAGCTTTTTCTTAGCTGATTCTTCTGAAATACATGGTAAAGTCCGATTTAAACATTCCAGCCATGGGAATCTTCCTGACAGATTTCAGCAGTACTGATCAGGTCAAGGTTGTGTTTCTAAAGGAGCAAAAATGGCTCCCATTTTACTATACAAGCAATTACAGAATGTCTTCTACTGGTCTATAAAGATATTTTTCGTGAGTATTCTGAGTTGGTGCTAAAGGACCATTTAAACTTTCTCTTCCTTGTCACCTTTTTGCTCCAGTGTGCCAGGAAGGTCAGCTGCTTCCTGAAGACAAAGGCTGCCCAGCCCACTGCAGCCCCTGCACTAGAGAATAGAGCAGAACCACAATCTGTTGTTAGCTACTCTTGGCATTTTAAAATTGCTAGTGGTAATTTTGCTTCTGAAATGAGTTTTCTAGCTGTTTTTCACATAGCGTAGGAGACAGCCTGTCTCAGTGCAGATTGAATTATTATAATGAAGCAATTATATCTTTACTGCCAATCTGCCCATATTCTGACAGAGTTGTGCCAAGTGATAAACAGACATAATAGTGAACACAGCTAAGATACTGGCTGGCTCCCTCCAAAAAGTCCCCTCAGGTCTTTACAGAGGCATGGAAAGAGCATCTAGGTTCGGCCAATATTCTGTGATAATTAGAATGAGGATAAAGAAATAAAACATGAGGTCATTCTCCTTTGAATGCCTAATTCATTTATTACATTTATTTGGATAGTCTGGCTGCTTTTCATATTGATTTAATGGAAATGTGTCACTTCTTTAAATTTGCTTGTTGCTATTCAGTCTTGTATGAAAAGCAAAGGAAGAATAAGTTAACTTGAAACAAACTGGTCGTCTATTAGCAAAGGCTTTTTCTTCCTTTTGTATATGTTTGTTGGATGATAATGGTGAGGCTTAGGCCAGTCATGTTAAAAATAATTCTCCAAAATTAAACCAAGCTGTACTTGGGTCTGATGGTTTGCTCTGATCAGAGATGCAGAGTCTACCTGAAGCAAGTAGACACCCAAGGCTTGAATAAACCCTGGGCAGGATTCATCTCACCTGGCTTCATAGACCTAGAAGGAAGCTTTTGTCATTACTGGAGAAAAGTAGGTTTGTCCAGGGCCTCATTCTTCCTCTCTTGTAGTATATGTCCATAAAGGTTTCCACACAATCTTCAGTTTTGATTAACCACTATTACTTGCTCTCAGCAGCCCCAGATTCTGGGCAGAGCTGGTCTCCTCAACAGGACTGCTCAAGGAGCAGAATCGTGACCAGCTGGCAGAGTACAGGTTTAAAGCAGCCCACCATTTTGCACTGGAATTGCTGTGATTTGATCAATTGCTTTAAATTTCAGAGTTTGAGAGAGAACAATGCAGCTCTTCCCTTCCAGTTGTCCTGCCAGACTTGGAATGTTCTTCAGCCATTTGGGAAGATATTATACTTGCAAATCCATTTATTACTTTGACTTTGGCATTCTCATTAGAGCCCTGGCTGTACATTTGAACTATTACCCCCGCTCAGTTTACCTTCTTGTAAACTTTGCTCATATCTGAAGTGTTGGATGGGTCCTGTGTAAAGCATATTGTCCTATTAAAACACATTTAAAGAGTCTTGTAAACCCTGGAGATTAACCCCGGTGTTTATGGAGAGTTATAGATGCTAATTCTTGCATACTTGTCATTCCAGGACATAGCCTGGTGGCAAATATTCTTGCTACCCCACAGCATTTACGTCAATGGGATTTGTCCATGCTCTGATTCCTTAGGACAGAGAAAAGAAATGGTGGGAAAAAGAGGAATATGGGCATTTACCATCCCAGTCTACATTAGCTGGCCATAAAATCTTACAGATATCTCATAACAGGAGACCTCAGACTGGGAAATAGAAGAAGGACCTTTCCAAGAGGACAGTTTTTGGTTAAGATCATACTGGTTTTGCCTGGAGAAGAGTTAATTTTCTTCATAGTAGATGGAATGGGACTATGTTTTGGATTTGTGCTGGAACAACTGGTTCTGCTGGTAATTAACTGCTGATAATAAAGGGATGTTTTCATTATTGCTGGGCAGTGCTTACACAAAGACAAGGCCTTTTCTGATCCCCTCACCACTCCACGAGTAGGTTGGAGTGCACAAGGAACTGGGAGGGAATACAGCTGGAACAGGTGACCTCAGCTGACCCATAGGATATCCCATGACATATAGGGTCATGCTCAGCATGTAAAGCTAGGGGAATAAGAAGAAAGGGAGGGACATTCAGAATGATGTCGCTTGTCTTCCCATGTAACCATTATGTGTGACGGAGCCCAGGGATAAGAGAGCCCAGCTCTCCCAGAGATGGCTCAATATCTGCCTGCCTATGGGAAGCAGTGATTGAATTCTTGTTCTGCTTTGCTTGAGTGCGTGGCTTTTGCTTCACTTTTTAAATTGTCTTTATTTCAACATATGAGTTTTCTCACTTTTTCAATTCTCCTCTCCATCACATCAGGGTGGGAGTGAGCGAGCGGCTGCATGGGGTTTAGTTGCCAGCTGGGGTTAAACAATGAGTCAGAGCAGTCATATTCCTGTGATAAGGCACATCTGTGTATGACCTCCTCTCCTACCTGTCCTACCAAACACACTCAGTTGGCAGCAGCAACCCTACAAACTGTCAGCTCCCTCACCGGCTGTAGGCATCTTAATATGCCCAGTACCCATCTATTTCTTCTTTTCTGGGTTTAGCAGAATTTTAACATCTACAACCTTTTGTCTGATGGTAAAATAGTAAATAAAAATTTATGAACTCAACACTTTGGTGCATGCAGATTTGACTGTAGGAAAGTAATTCTGTGTGCTCCTGCAAATATAAAGATATTGGTCTAGTGCATTCATGTGTGTACCTGGGTGTATACATGTGTGTAAATGTGTGAAGAGTTTGGCGCATATTTATATGGCTAAAATAGATCAGTGCAAATTCAATTTGCCCAATCTGACACCTAACTATACAACTTTGTAGTTCTCCATAAAGCTAGTCCTAGCAACTTTTTAGTGGGATGCTTTGAGTGATATAATTTCTTCAGGAGACAACAGGCTTATTGCTTACCACACTCAGTAGAGCCACAGATAATTCAAGAATTTGAACTTTATGGATAGATAGGGTTTTGGAGGAGGTTTATGAGAGAGACCACCCTGAGACCACCATAGAAGGAGATAATGAGGATGGAAGAGTAGTGAAGTTCTGACCAAGTGTTTTGGGAAGACCTGCCAGCCAGAAAAGTTGTGAAGGGTACCCACAAAGAACTCCTTTCCTGATGCTGATTATTCCTATCTTCAGGAGAACAGGTCTTTCTTGTTTGTGGCTTTTTTTTTTTTTTGTTTATTCGAGTTTTGCTTGGTTGGTTGCTTGGTTGTTTTTTCCTTATTTGATAAATAAACAGATGCCATCAATAAACCAACTGGCTTTATTATCTTCTTAATTTGACACAGTCTTCTGGATTCCAAATTTTGGCTGACCACTGTGATTAGGATGAGTGAGGAAATCAGTAATCCTCCTACTAGCCAACTGAAACCCAGTATTTTTGATGGAAAGAATTCCTTGAAGCTTCAATGAAGAGAAAAAAGTGCTCTATAAAACTGGGAAACAAAGGGTCAATAATTGGACAATTAAAAGAAAGCAGATAATAGTCCATTGCAGTTAGACTTCTACTTCACAAAGCTGGGCTAATAATTTGTAGCAATAATCAATTTGATGAATTTCATCTCTTTTTTTCTTTCCAAGAGAGCTCATTATTTTAAATGCATTCATTAATAAGCAATATTTTCTGGGTAACTTTCAAAACCTGCTTCTTACTCTTTTGGGCTTGAGCAGGTCACAGTGAGTGACAGAAATTTACAATGCTTTGGTTGCACGCTTCACCATATATCATGTTTTTGCTACCTGCCTAAGGAAGTATAGATTAAAGCATCAGATTTCTAGCAACTGTATTACCCAGCTATATCTATGATGTAGCATAAAGAAAGGTACACTCACCTGTATAAGAAGATTTTATGTGTAACATAGATGGTAAAACGATGTGCTCCTTTTGGCATTTGGAGCATACTGGTTGTCCTAATTTCTAGTAGCAATTTTATCTTTGGAAGCTCTTTTTCTTAATCCCTTTATTGTGTCCAGACTCAAAAAACACATATGACTAAGGGACATGTGTGAAATAACTCTTGTCTCCATGATGACCTGTTAGGTCTGCATATCCCTAACACTTGATTGTGCTCCAAAATAAAAAAACCTAGAAGGATGTCCTTATAAACAGAGATTGGCATCCAGCTGTAGGTGGTGCTGAGTACAACCATTTTACACTAGCATGATGCTAGTGGTATTTTTCCCCAGTGTTTAGTCCAATCAGAAATACCCACCAACTACTTTATGATTTACTTACTGCCTCTGAAGGCAAGATTTGCCCTGCCTTGCTAAACAACAAACAAAAAAAAACAGAAAGATAAGAACAGAATGTCACCCAGGGTTCACAGGTGTACACGCAATTCCAGCCTCTGAGAAATAATGCAAAGCCTAGTACTGTCTCCTGTCATTTTTCTGGGGTTATACTTTATGATAATTGCATTTTCCTCTGAACGGCTGTGCGGGTACTGCATGGAAATTTTACTAATAATGGTTGAATACCTCCTCGTGCCCTTCCTGAATATTTCATTTAGGAAACTTGCCTCATGTAGAAGCAGCTTCTGTGTCTTGCTGACCCAGATGCTTTCAGCCAGGGCACAGTTTATTGCAAAAGTGAAGCCATAACACCATCAAGGAGCTAAAGCCTTTGGATGACTTAGAAATTTGAGTTTGTTATCCCAAATAGCTAAAACGCAGAGAGCCAAAATTACTGTTACTTCATCTTGGAGCACTGTGAATTTGGATAAGGCAGCTCCTTCACAGATGGAGAAGAGGAAAAGCTTCCCAGTCATTTTTTAATTTCATGCTTGACATGGGATAGCAGAGAGCTTTAAATAACAAATCCATTCATTGCATTTGCTTATGGGAGGTGACCACAGTGGCTGATCTTGCTGGAGGGTTTGAACCCATGCGTTTCCTGTGGCTGGGCATCATTCTTCCAAGCTCTACAGCTTGGACCCTAGGGCTACCAAAACAGCAGGCAAGCATGGGCGAAGTGCACTGTACTGTGCCTAAGTAGAGAGCCTCCCCTGCAAAGAGAGGAAAACTATATAACTGGTGAAGGTCTTGGTGATAGAAGGCTGGCAAGTTTTGCTCATATCTTGGGGCTGTAGTGGTTGGTCTCTCCCACCATTTTTCTCTCAGTGAAGTTAATTTAGACCTTAGTTTTGAAAAAATGGCATTTTTTGCAGGCTCTGCTGCAGCAGGAATGGTCACAGCAAGTCTTTGTGGGAGCAAGGGAGTGTTTGCAGTGTGTGCAGACTCCCTCTGCAAAGGTCTTGGGATGAGGTGGGAGCCAGCAGAGATCAGGCTTTCAGTGTCACAGGGAAAGCTTGAAACTTCAGGATTTCTTACTCACTAACATGTTTACCTAACTGGATCTCATTTATTTCTTCTTCAGTGAAGAAGAGAGAAGATGCTGTCAATTTGATCTATAAAGAAGACTAATCAAGAAGAAACCAACAGAGCTGAGTGGCTTGCAAACTAAAGGAGCACACAGCCATTGAATCTGGTCTGGATGAAAGATTGCTTGTTTGTTCAGTTACTGGAAAATATGGCCGAGGGGCAGGGGAAGCGGTTTGTTGTAAAACTTTGGAAGACACTGGGTAAGCCTCCCACATCTGCTAAGCCTCCCACATCTGCTGATGAGTGGAGAGCCTCAGGGGTGGAGGAGGATGGGGGAATGCCGGCTGCATGGCAAAGGCTGGCCAACAACATGGATGCTGTAGGTGCTGGCCACCCCACTGGCCACCCAGTGGTGGGAAAACCAGCTGGTGTTCCTTTCCGATATGAAGGCTCCTTGTGGAAGCCAAAGGCTGCAGCGTTATCACAAAGCTGTGACAGCTTCAATTGAAAACAACTTGGTGGGTTGAATGAAATTGGTAAAACATTTATTCTCCTTAGAAACATGCCACTCTGCCTTTCTGCTTACAATGGTTTTGCAACCACAGAGACAACAACCGGTATCTTACTTTTTGTGAGGAAGACTCTGTGTTAATTGCTTGTTGTCTTAAGAAATTGCTTGTGGCAATTAGTCTGTGGCTGCTTGTTAAAAATTCTGCTGCCTCTTTCTCCCATGCCTAGGCTTGTGGTGTGGGGCTTTAGCAGGCTGAGCACAGGAAGGGGAGGCAGCTAATAGACTGACTTGACTTTAACATCCATACCAGCTCCAGCCTGCCTGGGCTTGTGTTAGCGTTGGGCTAGCCTAGTCCATGGCTTAGCTGGGGCTGCCCACAGCTGCTTCAATGCTTTGGCTCTGCATAGGGACTCCTTTGAACGTGAGTAAATTGGCTTGTCCAGTTTGACCCTTGAATGGTATTTTCTGGCTTGGATGAGTACAACAGAAGAAAGAAGGTGCAGATTATGGGAAAGTGGTGAGAATCTCCTTCGATGAACTGATTACTCAGACTTTCCCCCTCTGATTGTGTCAGGTGCCTCTTTCAGAAACTTTAACTCACACTGTTAAGAGTTTAATTTTAGGATCATGCCTCCCACATATGGCTTTTATACTGTGGGAAGCCTTCAGACATATCACACTTAATCACTGTTTATCCTTACTCACTTTCTTGCCATGCTTGATATTTGTTTTTAATCAAGAACAAGTTTTCCGTCTCATGCGTTTATCCAGCTAAATGATAATGCTCTGCTCCAAGAAGTCGCTATGTGCTTTCTGTATCAGTTCAAAGCAGGGCTTGCTGAGTTGGGTGACAATGTATTTTTCAATTCTGCTGTCTCTGAAGAGTCAGCACAAAAAACCCATATTTACCACACAAAGCAGTACAACAAGCCATGTTTTATTTTGTGCTTCAACAAAAGAAACATCACACAAATTCCTCATCTGTGGCCAGCTGTGGGACACTTTGAGGATGCTTGTAGGATTTTTCCTAGGAGGAAGGTAAGGACAGAAATATTCCTATTTGAGTGACATTGTCCATCTGCTCATTAGAAAACACAGAGCGAATGAAAGCTTGGCTTTTCAGAAGACAGCAGAGGCTTTGCTACAGATTTTCATAAAACCAGGATTAAACTCCTCTACTTTAACATAAATAAAGCAAACTTTGCAGCCAATACATCTGTCACATTTCCCATTGAATTTTCTAGTAGCTGAAATGGGATCTTGGGTCTGAAAGGTATTAAACTCAGAAATACAACTGTACGTCATTGGGGAGCCTACACTCCCATACTGCAGCTGATGTTGCCAAGGTAGAAGTACGTGGAAGAGAAATGCAGGCGTTTTAGTTCTGTATACCATGGAGCCAAACTGGAAAAAGAACTGGATTAAAAGAAAATATGCTGTTGCTTCTCATAGAGTCATTGTAGCCATGACAGAGAAAAAGATAAATGCTCATCCACAACATGTATCTACACAAACAGGAGTTTGCAGGGTGTTAGAGGAAATAATTTCTATGAAAGCAGCTTTGTAAAAACATAGGGACAAAAAATGTATGTGGGTTTTTTGTTCAGACATCACATTTTAATCTGCTTTAATTCTGTTGGCTATTTTAGGGAACGTGAGCTGCTTGAGAATACCTGACACATCAGGTATTTTCCATGTCAGAATCACCATTTAGGAGATAACATGATGTTTTTCAGCACTCATTTTTATCTGTTAGTGGAGCAGATGAGTGAATGAATCTATGTTCCTCGCAGAACTGCCCAGGTGGGATAGACATCCTGTGCAGACAGCCTCTTCACAGATGCTGCCAGACACCAATGCTTTAAAACTGCTTGTCTTTCACCTTCCATTTTTGCGTACAAAATACCCTGCAAAAAGTACTGAAGGGGTCAGGGGCTAGGTGAGACATAAGCATACCTAATTTCTCATTTACCCATCCTCCAAGCCTCTTCTTCTAACATCATCTTTGCTTTGGGGTGTTCTGCATGTTTCACTTCCCTGGAAGATGCTACAGTCATGGGACAGATGGGGGAATAGTGACATTATAAAAACCATAGAGTGACCATAACGCAGTTGGAAGGGAAGAAATGCTTAGTCAGATGGTTTGCTCCTCTCTGGTCTAGAATTTTTCCCCTGCTGAAAAGTGTTAGTTCAATGTGTCTCCTGTTACGGCAACAGACAGTTGGTTTGGGCCTCTATCAGCACCCACATAACTCAGTGACTGCTTCTCTATAGAAGGGACCATTAAGGACTCAAACCATCTGACACTCCACAGGCAGGTGTAAAAAAATAAAAAATACATAATACCAGTAAAACTTATAGAACAAGGACTGATTTTGTGTGTATGTGTTTCAGACAGAAACAGAAAACACTCCTTTAAACTTCAATGTTCTTATATGTCATTAGTCAAAGCAACTATAATCCTAGATTAAGATAAAATATCCTCTTAAGTCCTCCTTAATTTGGTCTTGCCTACATTTCAGTACTGAAGAAGCAAAACCAAAGCCAAACAGATTTTCAGTTTCATAAATGTGAAAGCTTTTGCCATCACACTAAAGCTTTGTGCCAAAATTTGTTTTACAGATAAAGGTACACATATGCTCTGCCTGAAACACCCACAGTTGCTAGAAAACACAGAGAGGCTTTGAAGGATTAAACAGTGCATAGGACCTGCAAATAGAGCTTAGATCATAGGAGTTTTTTTCAGTTCGTTGGCAGTATTGAAAGAACTAAGCCACGATTTGCTTCAGGTTCCCCAAAATGGGAATATTCAAAGTGTTTTGAATGAGTGAAAGAACAGTGAAAAGAGTAATTTCCAGCTGAACGAAACGGCTTATTGTGCATGAAATCAAACACTACAAGTATTTAAGTGAAGCTGCAACTCTGTTTTCAGTCACAAAAGTGTAACATTTAATCTTGCAAATGCTAACATTCAATTGTTTTTTTCACTTTGAAAGGGCTTTTTAAGGTCTTTTTTTTTTTTTCTGACCAGTCCAACTAGCAAGGTTGGACTTAAATTAGAACTTATTTTTGTCAATCTGTGTCAGCAATTTCTAGGGAAAATCTATAGCTGTAAATGCTATCCATCTGCCCAGCCAGAAGCCACGACATTACCTGTTTCTTATTTGTACAAGTGTGATTCACTATTACAGGCAACTGTTGGGAAATGATCATGAATCCCGGAGGTCTCACCGTAGACCTCAGTTTTTCATCCTTTTAAGGAAATGTACTGTAGAAAAGAAAGACGCTGATCCCTGCTACCTCTTTGGGAGGAGGTTTTTCCCTGAAGTGTTAACTCCATCTCCCATGCAGCTATGTGAGCCATGGAATCTGCTAGGGCTACCTGCATGAAAAAGTTTCTAGACCCCAAGTGAACAAGTTCTTGAATGTTGCAATCAACTATCTTTTTTAATAGTGGTAAATCTTCCATCTTGCAGTGGGCTTTTACGTAAAATACATTATACACCAGACTTCCCATCCTATCCTAAGGTTATGCAGAACACTACTGAGAACACAAAACACATCTCATTTTACATAATAATTTTTTATGTGCTGCATATATTCTAAGTTATTTGCTCTGCAAAGACCTGCAGTAAAGCATATGTTGACTTTAGTAACATTTTGGTTTTGGGTTGGTTTATATTTTATTTGTATTTTGTTTGGAAAGCCAGCACTTTCCTATCTGTGACAGCCTTGCATCTGAGAGTCAATATGGGAACAGAAAACTCAAATAATGGGGAATGAATATATCTGTCAACTTCACATTTCTTTCTGGCATATTAATGTGCATCTTGGGGTAAGATCCTCACTTGTTGCATATTGGGTCCCTGTGTGTTTCCTCTGTATAGTGTACTGTGAAGTCCAATGGTTATGCTGCAACAACAAAGCAAACCCACTAAGCCTGGTGCAACTGCAGTGTTTCAAAAACAAACACAGAGGAGGGCATGGAAAAGCAACAGACATTAAAAGCACTATCACATGCTTCTTTTCCATTCTCAGAAACCCTGGTTATTCTTTATGAGGAAGAAGTCATGGGTATGAGGGCAGGGGGGGCATCTTTCAATTCACTGAGGAGCTGAATTCACTTCGCAAAGGGTTTTCATTCCTTCTCCATGTAGAAATGGGAAACATCCAAGAGACGCCAAAGGCATGCACAGTCCCAGAAGGATGTGCTTTCAGTAAAATATGAGGCTTTGCACAACTTAAGAAATGTAGCAGACATAAATTAAATCATGTCTATTGATGGGAAAGACATTTTTGCCCTGGGTAAGATCATGTCTTTGGCTCTGCAGATTTACTCCTTGGCTGTGAGGGGCTCATGGAAAATCCTGAGTATTCTGGTATGAGCTGTAATGTGGAGGCAGGGAAAGTTTAGACCTGTCTTGGGTTGGACCATTGTCAGAGGACAGTGTAACTCTGACATGATCCAGTTCTGGACTATAGGGCACATGTACTTAGAAAATGAGTCTGGAAATGACAAGTTCATGAAAAAACTGAACCCAATTAAAATAATAAAAAAGTCCTTTTCTGTTCCAAAGAAATCTAGATTCCTGTGGGAGTTCAATTGCTGTCATTTATTTGAATTGTGTTTCTGCCTGCAGGTCCTTTTGAAATGCTAGCATCTTGCTGTGGCTGGAAGTAGGAAAGCAGATTCAGAGGGTACCACTGACAGAGGGGCAGTTACTATTAGGGTAAGCTCTTGTTATTTCTCAGAAACATAAAACAGTATAAAACTGCTCAAGGTGCAGTTCTGGCACATCATGTTCCAGTGTCCCTGGCTGAGGAAGACTACACCGCACAATATGATGTGCAAATATTGGTTTTTTTTTTTTCTTCCATGGGAACCACTGGGCAAAGTGAAGACCTGAGCCTGTCACCAGGACCTTGACGGTCCACATAGCCACCCTGGTCTTCTTATGTCACTGCAGTGTCTATTCTGGAGATCTCTGGGAGATAGAGCCCCTTACCACTCAGGATGGTTGGAGTTTCCAATCCTTTATCAGAAACGAGCCCCTTACCACTCAGGATGGCTGGAGTTTCCAATCCTTTATCAGAAACCTTCTTTCACAAGAAGAATAAGGGAAAGAAACATATCAGTGAGGAAAGACCGAAGGACAGCATAAAAGAAGACAAGGTGCAGTGTGCAAGAAAATCACTGCCCATGATCACTGCCCATGTCAGTCTGTACAGCGCGGCACCCAGCCAAACTGGGATACCCTGTGCTTTTATCATGAGCAACAAAGTAAACAAACTTTATGGTTGCTTTCTGATTTTTCAAAAAAGACCAGGGCAGAGGCACGTCATGTGAGGCACAGTGAAAGTAACTGGGACTTTGGTTTTCCAAAGACAAATAAGCATGATTTTGGCAAGTGCCAGAGACACAAATGATCTCTCCATCCCACCCCAAAATGAGTTGTATTTGGTAGAAACACCCCCTGCCAGTGATACTAGGGGAAGATACTCCGTCCTCATCCTCCAGACTGTCATCTGTTTATAGTAAGAGAGTCCTGAACGGCAGCAGCAACCCCCCACTCAACCTTATCAACCGGCTGATCCACTCTGTTTATGGAGCTAACTCATCCGTATGTGTCTTTTGCTCCACAGCCAGAAATTATTTCCTCTCCATTTCTTTTTTTGCAGTAGAATATGCTTGCTACACACCTTCTCAGCCACCCTGGAGTGCTGTGTGGCAGACAGACTGACAACTGTCTCCTTTCTTTCCCACCCTGCCTGCCCAAAGCGCATCACAGCACCCTCAGGGGCTCAGCACTGCCTAAGAAAACCCTATGTTGAAATGTAGGGTATGGGGCTTGGTTCCCTTCTCTCCTTTCACCAGTGATGTGAGCTCAGTGCAGACATGGAAGATGGTAGCTCAGATGGATTTGGATCTCGGCCAATAGGAGCATGGGACCATGAAACAGTAGACAGGAAGGAGAGGTGGGTGACCCAGAAGGTCGGTGTAACCATTCCTTGCTCTGAAGCAAGTCCAAGTGTATCTGCATTGCCCCTGGCAACCTGCTTGTTCCAAAGCATTTTGGGGCAGCTCCCCAATTCTCTGCCCAAAGCCTCTAAGAGATCCCCGGCTTAGTCACCTCATGCCAGTAAGTCTGTGAATTTCAGCGTTTAATATTGTTCTGAGCATTACTTACAGTAGAACCCTTTTTTCTAGCCTAAGCAAATTGTTCCTTCATCTTTTTCTCACAAATCATGCATTTCAGCCTCTCACAGCTCCTCTCACTCCTCTTTTCCCTGTGTGCTCCCATCTGCCTGTATCCTCTGCACAGCCTGGTGCCAAGGTCTGGGCACAGGGCTGCTCCTCAAGGCTGCCCAGTGTGGAGCAAAGCAGAGTAATTGTTTACAGCACTTGCTGGCATGTCCCAGAATGACATTTGCCATTTTTCTAACAGTATCACATTGTCAATTCATGCTCACTCACTGCTTTGCTCTGATCCCGACTGGTTTTCACAGCAGCCCTGTCTGTCTTTCTAGCTTGTCCTTCTGGGTACCTGCGTTTTCCCTCCTGCATTCTGCCCTCCATGTCTGTCCCACTGAGTTTTGCCCCACTGATTTCAGGTCTGTGCTATTTTATTTTATTTTATTTTATTTTATTTTATTTTATTTTATTTTATCAGAACTGTTTTGAGTTCCAGTTTTGTCTGTGAAAGTGCTGCTCAGGCCTCTCCAGCCTCAGGATGTTAAAAATCTACTTAAAGCCAAGATATACCACAGCTACAGCATACCACTACCTGTTGGCCCCATGACCTTGCCAGAAAAAGAAATACAGTTGGTTTAACATAATTTGCTCTTCAGAAATCCACACTGGCAGTTTCCCTTCCCTTCGTCATGTTCTGAGAGTCATGCACTAATTGTCTAATAATTTGGCTGAGTATTTTTCAATCAAACACTGGTCGACTGCTCTATCATTCCACAGGTGGTCTTTCTCTTTCTAAAGCCGGGTACCACACTTTGCCCTCAGTTACTGAATCCCAAATCTCAAAATTCATTCACACCTGGCTTACTGGGAGCTCCTTCCCTGCGACTGCTAGGAGTGCCAGCAGTATGCATTGAGTATATGGCTAATCCCGTAGGGGTAGACCTACACACACTTGCTGGAGAGCTTTCAATGAGATGCGTGCTCCCAAAAAGCAATCTGCTGCTTTCCAACACATATCAAAAATGATGTCACAGGACCAAGGGTGCTGCAAATAAGTCAAAATCTGCTGTGTAATTCTGAGAGCTGACTTTGTCCCATGGGAGGTGGGTCTCCATACATGATTCTGGGAGTGATGTCTGAGCTGATCAACAGAACAGCTGTCTTCTGCTGTATTTTTAGAAAGTGTCATAAGGAGTTAGCTCCTCTAAAATAAAAAAAACTATGGTGCAACATCCTCACATTCACCTCTCCTCAAGCCCCTTTTAGTGGAGTTCTCCCATGTTCTCTTGAGATTATCTACTGAGTTTTCTGCATTTGGGAATGATGTAATTTCCTTCATCTGAGCCTGGTCCCCCAGCCACCTAATCCTGCACTACTTGCACCTACCCACATGACTTAAATCTCTGTGTGATACCTTTTACAGATTCCTTCTCTAAAGATAAACATATGTTGTAATAATAGTAAAATAACACATTACTCTTGCAGTCCTCTACACTTGTTAACACTCATCTGGATCTATGCAACCTCATTTTTATGTCTATAATTTTATTTCCATAAATTTTAAATCCATACCTAGGCTGTGAGATTTAATAACAGGTAACTAATGCCTTTCTTTATGAATCTTACTGTTGGTGCACCTAACTGCAGTGTGGAGTACAAAGCACAAGACAAATTTTTTTGCTGTGGACCATATGTTTAAAGCGTAAAGCTCTGACTTAATGCCATATCCTTGTAGAGTAGCACAGTCAACAAACCCCTAGATCATGGGATAAAAATCAACAAGTTCTAGTGACTGTTTCAGCTGGTTGCTATAGTAACCTGAAATTTTATTCTATCATCAACCACTTAAGAAAGGGGATGAAATAATATGTTGGTATTAGATTCTTCCCAAATTTTCTACATTGGCATCACTTAAACCAGAATTATCTGCTTTTAGAAGAAAAGCAGAGCATGGATACCTCTAGGCAAAGTTACTCTGCATAGTCTTTCACCCCAGAAGTTATCTTTTTTGTATTAATGGAGATGAACAGTCTTTTCCCTGCTTTCTCAGATGATGCTTTAAGGTTCACAGCTCCAAAGCAGATGACACTGCCATTTTTTGAGCCACATAAGTTTATAATGCCATGTGAAGGATAAGCGTTTTAATGGGTAATCACAGAAGAGCATGGGGTCATGTTGCGAGCTTTCCTGAGATGTGAGCAACGAGTTTTTTAAGCACAGTGAAGGAAGGCATGTATCACCTATAATGTATGGACTACTCCTGAGAAGACTTTCTGTAGACTGAAAAGATGGTGTGAGTGCATTGGGGAACAGCAAAGATGAAGGTCAGGAATCTGAGCAAGCCTGAGGGGACTAGAATTGTTGTAGGATACAACAAGGGATCAAACGTTCACTCTTACCTGAGTTGCTTCTTCATAGATATAGGAACTGTGTGAAGTCCTCTAAGCAGGACCCAACAAAGTGACCAGTAATATCTCTCTTGTTTTTTATGCATTTTCTTCCATACCTTTAGTAAATCTTTGTGCAATCTTGAGGCTGCACCAGCCCTGTCCTGCATGCACAAGTTGCTGAAAAGTGTACGTAACTTGAGAAGACAGTTTCTTTTGCATTTCTCTGAAGTAGGCAATAGACTTTTGCCCTTCTGGATTTTACTGTTTCCTTTATAAACAGTTAGAGGTGTTCTGCTAGTTAGTTTCTTAGGATTTTACAGTTACTCTTTCTTAATATAAAGCTGCAGTTTAATTCTTAGCATTTTGTAGTTCTAGGGCTCTGGAAGGGAAAGAAGTGATTTCCAGTCTGGTACACACATTGTGCTGGTCTGTAAGTCAGCAGAAGGGTGGTCTGTGGATGGACAAAAGAAATAAGAAAATGAAAGCATTCCCATGCATATCTGAGAAACAAACAAACTAGGTGGGGGGAAACAAACTTTAGAATTAACATCTGAATTTAAGCACCAATTGCATTTTGCTGCAGAGGAAAAGCAAGCTGGCAGCACTGCACAAGCTGGCTCTTGATCTTTTTTTCAAGATGAATGGAATAAGGAGTGATGAAAAGCACTGTTGGGCAGTATTGCTCACACTGTTGCACAACAGTTATGGAGTCTACAACACCACCCTGGGAAATCTGGTAAGTGCCTTTGTCTAAGTGCATGGGGACAGTACAATTGCTGGTGTGTCTTTGATTTGGTGCCATACTGCATATTGTTAAATATGTGTCTATCTATCTGCTCCGAAGCTACTGTGTAAAGGTCTTTGATGGCAAAGATTGAGAAAAGTGATCTTCATTGGCTCAGTTCTGGTGAGTTTTGGTACCTGCCTGGGCAAACTCCCTGTCCCTGCAGCTCTCCGCAAGAGCAGCCTTGGAAGTGTTAAATCTTTCCAGTGACCAATTCACACCCTGGGTCTGGCCTCTCTCTGTGGAGCAGCCTTTTCCCCTTCTCAGGGCTCAGAAACCAGGCTGCTGGCCTCCTGCCCATGGCTTGTTTGTCAGAAACTGTGATCCTTTCTTTTCTGGCTGCATGGCTGAAGAGCAGCGAGTGTGCCTGGCCTGGCCTGGCAATGCCCTTCCTGTCTGGGGCTGCCATGTGTTTCTCACGGCTCTCATGTTGGATAACATTTTCTTTCCCATTATATGATTTTTTTGTTTTTCCTCCTTGCAGTCCTGGCAGGTACAAATCTTCTATTCATGGCTCATTTAACAAGCTTCTTCACAAGGAAAGGTTCTCTTCCCGATCTTGACATGCACCACCTAGAACTGAAGACATTGTGGTGAAGAGAGTGGAAGGAAAGAGGAGCAAACCCTGTGCTCTCACCCTGAGGACTGCTCATCATCCATAACTGCCACAAACACCTCCACAGGCTGTCCCCCAAGCTGAATTTCATGCAAGACAGGTAAGGAGGAATTCAAATGGTCTTCTTTGCACATTGTGGAAAGTACCACACTGGTGTGGAAAGTACCACACTGTAGGAACAGCCGAAGGGTCTGGGACCAGTTTTTTCAGTAATCTGCCCAGAAGCACCATTGCTTGGGCTCCTGGCAAAGTAGCTGAGTGATGGGGCCAAAAAATGCTTCGGCACACTTAGGCCTCATATTTTCAGGGCTCCACAGGCAGCTCTCATTCGGATCCTGACACACGGAATCTATATATATTCAAAAGGTGACAATCTAGTTATTTTCATGTGACTAAGTTGTCTGGGCAGTTGTGAAATGTAGCTGCTGCTCCAATCTGGAAACTGAGATAGTTTGTCTCCGCACCTCCTTTTTCCATGAGAAACAATGGCAGACAATTTCATTCAGCATCACCTACAGTGTCTTGCCAGACACCTCCCACAAAAAGCATCTGGGGAGCTCTCTCGTAATTGCATGCTGCGATGTGCAAGTTTGTCACTTGCCTGCATGATGAAGCCACCCTGAAGCTTCCAACAACTGCAAGAGGAGCTGCCTCTGAAGTCCTCTCAGAAAAACTCAAGACACAGAATGCATCCATAGACATTTTTAAGAGCTACCCATGACTCTCAAAATAATATATGCTTTCTGGGCCAAAGTCTCTGTCAGCATAAACCAAAAGAGTGTCAAAGACCAGGTTAACCAAACCAGTGTGTGAATGGAAGGAGTTGCACCACTGACAGCAGTTATGAGCTTGTTTTCACCCAGCAAAAGTTGGACAAAGTTTAATTCTACTTTGTTCTACTGGATGCTGCTGTCCACCTCAAGCTTAAAGCTTGCCTTCACTCTTCGCTGTAAGGACTGTTGGCAGCAGCACCACCTGCACAGTATTTTCTGCTGAGAAGACTGAAGAGGAAGATCTCTCATTTTGGAGCTACAAGCCCCCCAGGGTTCCCTTTCAGAATGCTAAATTGAGCAAGGAAGGAAGACATGTTGCAGTTCTCCATCTCTCCAAGAAAGAAAGCTGGTTTCTTCCCTGAGGGCTGACAGGAGTTTTCTATGCTGAAGCCCAGGAAATGTCATGGCTGCAAATTTTGGGTGGGTGAAGAGGAAGAATGTGGCCTACTAACAATTAGCACGGTTAGGCTCACTAAAGATTATAGGTCGAACTCTGGGGCAGCAGCTTTCTGTAGATGCCACTGGCAACAGCAATGAGAGTTAACGGAAAATTAGTACCAGTTTGTGAAGCAGTAGCTTGGAAATGAATTGGAAGTTAACTTGGAAAAGCAATATTTAACGAAGCTGTGCTATTATGGCTGAGAAGACAATATATTCAAGGAAAATATGAGTGAAATGGCTAAGAAGACTGCTCATCTACATACCACAGAAAAAGTATTTGGGCAGCCTTAGCCCACTAGCACACTCAAGGTAGTCTTGCAGGAGTTGGTATTCTTCAGATACAAACCCTGGTTTTAAGTCATTATGCCTTTGCAATGCAAGGATGGTCCCTGAAAGTGTCTCTCTAGGGAGCTGTAATCCTATGTATGGTAAGTTTAGGGAGGGAATGTGAGCAGGCAGATGTAGCAATCCACTGAAGAAAAGGCTATTGAAAAGTGGCCCTGTAAAACTGAGATGCTCTCTAAAAACTAGGTGCAGTTGGCAAGTCTCAGCATTGGACAGGGCAAGTAGTGGGTATGCATATGCAAACATTAAAACAGATATGAAACCAGACAACATTTATTTTACTTAATCCTTGGTAGAGGTGCATTCCTGGCACATATGTGACACATTCATCCCACAGCAACCCTGGATACACTGCCATGGGGTGAAGGGCTCAAGGGCATGCAAGGTTAGTGCAATAACATGAATTTCAGCAGCTGGCAACTAAGTACCACACAGCCACTTGCTCACTCCTCCCTGTACCCTGTCACGGTGGGATGTGGAGGAGAACTGGAAAAAGGTAACGCCCATGGATTAAGAACAGTTTAACAATTGAAATCAATTAAAATATAATACTAAAAGGAATAAGGAAGTAATAATAGGAAAAAGAGAGAAAGAGAAATAAAATTCAGGAAATAAAAGTAATGCACAATACAGTTGCTCACCACCCCCTGATGCCCATCCCATTCCCAAGCAGCAATTGACAGATCCTGGCCAACTCCTGCCAAGGAGAACTCCACTGTGGTCCCTCAGGGTCTGGACTAAGGCTCAGCAATATAATTTGTTTTGGATAGTTTCAAGCTCAGTGGAAATACATGTGTTGACTTGCAGGCATGTTTGTGCATGGGAGATTTAATGTGTCACTTATGTAATCACAGTGCCTACAAAGATGGCAGAGGTGTAAGAATATTTCAGAGACAGCTTGATGGCATTGCTGATTAGTGAATTGGCTATGAGAACAGAAAACAGAGTACAGGCTTTTAATCCAGATGGTGACCATGTGATTTCTGAATGTTGGTTAAAGCACAGGATCGGTGGCATAGTTATTTAAAAAGAGAAGTCTTCTGTGAAGCTGGTTATAAAGAAGTTGATGTAGAACTGAGTGCCTACAGCCTGAGTTTATTAACTATAATAATTGGCGGGATCAGATGAAGTAGATGAGTTTGGTGCTGTGTTTAGTCTGGGAACCTGTGACTACATTTTTATTTTTTAGGTTCTTTAGAGAGACTGCAATGCTCTCCTGGGGATATCATTGTGTAGGTGGAGCTTGGCCGTGGTAGCATCAGTGGTGCTAATCTGAGGTGCATTATTTTACCCAGCCCATGGAAAAAATCCTCAGCTTTCTGTGTGAGGAAGGGCTGGGGATCACTTCGCTGCTTTGTGGTAACTGTTCAAGAAAGTTGGAAGCAGTTGGATGCTTTTTGTGTGCTGTTGGCTCAGGAGAGCGAGAGAACTGAATTCAGAATTGTTGTCTCAGTAAAACCTTCGTGCGCCGCAGGGTTTCCCAAATGCTGCAGCCAGGCAGCTGACCGAGCTCCGCCAGCCGCCAGGCTGCCAGTGCTACGTGTGCATGCATGCAAAGAACTGCCTGTTGTGCCTGCTCCCTGACCTCCTGCGTCTGTCCCACTTTTTCACTCAAATCCTGTGAAGGAGGAGGTTGCTGGTAGCTCAGGCAGGGAGCTAGGGGGATATATTGGGATTTTCAGTCACATTATCCTGACTTGGGAAGTTGTTTGTCCTGCTTTAGTATTCCAGGCAGCCATCCTGAAATGAAGTCCTTATACTGTACTACAGGCCAGTCTTGTTCACAAAGGTCTCTTTGTAACACCCGTGTCTGTTGCATTGTTCCTCTTGAACAAAACTCTTCTGCCAAAGTCCTGGCTGCTTGGCTCTGAAAGTGCCAGGCTGGTAGTGAAAAGGGTGAATTCCTGCTCGTTCTTCCTCTCCTGCCTTCTGCCTCCTCCTGCTGCATAGCTCTCCTCTCTCTCATTCTACAATGGGTAGGAGAATGCAGGCAAGATGTGGTGGTGCAGCCCACTTGCAGCCCATGTTTTTCACCACTTTCACATTATCAGGCAGGTGAAAGTCCTGCCTTCCAGACAGGTTTGGACAGGTTTGCCTGGTATCAGACCTAGCATCTGGTCTCTGAACAGATGATGGTGACCAGGCTTTCGAAAACAGGGCTGAATGCTCAGCCTGTGGGGAACTAAGCACTAAGCTCTTCATTATACAGAAAGGTTTTTAATGCTTGTGTGCAAGGCTCTTTGGTGTATGAACAATCTACACTGCCAGGCACATGGGTGCATTTGACAGGTTTTTAGTGTAATGCACCCATTTCTGGACCCTGGGGCAGGACACAGAGTTGGAACAATGTGCTCTGCAATTCCAGTGCTGCCAAAAGCTATACCTGGGGTTCCCGTTGCTGGAGGCTTTACCTGAATTGCCACACAATATTGTTAATACTCTGTTATTTCTAGTCAGCTAGCCCTGTACTCCTGCACGTGTTCACTACTGCTTTTTTCACTATCTTACAGGAAAATCGGGAGAGTTTTTAAACCAGATTTTCTGTTCAAGTTGACTAGTGTTTCATAATAGGAGGTTTAACAGGGAGGTAAGAGAGGTAGGGAGCCCTAGCCCTTTCTTCCGCTCTGTCTCTACTTTTCAGACCTGAAAGGTCCCTGTAAGGCATTGATCTGCTCTGGCAAACTGCAGACAAATACTTGTGAGCCAGATATAAACAGCTGCATGATGGGTGTCATTTGTGATCCAGCCTTAATACAAAGCATGCCTACAAACAGTTACAAATGGCACCATAAAAAAAAAAAACAACAAAATACATAGTACAGGTAAGTAGCACCTCTTTTCTTATTTCATCTTTCCTTTTATCCTATTTGATTTCAGATACATAGTATGGGAACACTTCTGTGTGGCAGAATTTTCAGCCCAGCATATTTAATTAAGTAAATGCTTAAGTAGCGTTCTCAGTCTAAATACTTCTTTAACTGTTTGCTTATCTGAGCAGGAATATTTTGCGCTGTTACTTACCTTCATTAACCTTAGTGGCTAGTCTGGCAGGCTGTCTAGTTCTCTCTTTGATATTTAACTTGATGCAAATAAAATTACCCAATCTAAAAGTTGCTGATAGCAAATCGCTTTGCATACTGCAACCCCTAGGCAGCACAGACTTTGCAAGGGCATAGCCTTACAGCAGAGTACCTTCTGAAGATTGCTCTAGGTTAGGGTAATGTGGCTTTTGCCTTGAAGACATCAGTGCTACAGGCTGCGGTTCCCTTTGTTCCCCTCTCCAGGGCTGGCTTTTCACTACTTGCTTACATTTTCCATTTTTTAATATTTTAGATTGGTATGAGAACCCCCTTTCCTAGTTTATTTTTATTTTAAACTTGAAAATTCTTGTCTTGTTCAAAGGCCACAGTTAGCAATGGTAGAAAATGCACTGACTGTTTTCCAATAGACTGTGTGCCTTTGCTGACAACTTCAATAAATATGTTGAATTTCAATCTGGATCATAATATTTTATAATCTCATATTTATAATCTCACATTCCAGGCAGTTACAGTTTGCTTCTTCTGTCATTATGAACTACTCATATTTTTAGCAGGCTGCTGAATAGTTCCTGCTGTGTCATACCATGCTGATTTTTCTATAGTAGCTGCATTATAAGCCCCCAAGGAAGCATATTCTATAAAATAGGTTTGGCTCAGACTGTATGTTAAATCAAGGTTATAAAGAAGATTGCGCTTCCTTTTCTTTCTTTCCATTCCCCCACTTTCTTCCTCTTTCTTTCCTTCTCTTTCTTCCTGTTCCTTCTTTCCTTTTCCTTATTCCCTTCCCTTCCTTCCTTCCTTCTCCTTATTCCTTTCTTTCCTTTTCCTTATTCCTTCCTTCCTTCCCTTCCTCCATCTCTTGCATGTATCTGTTTCCTTTTGCCATATAGTGGGGGAATCCTCAGGAAAAAGAAAACCTTGAGGTTGTTCTCACCTACCACCAACCAAAGTTGCTGAAATGAACTTGTACGCACAAGAAGCAAGATCAAAAGGTTAATGACAAATAAAAACCATGCCAATATACTGCATTTGCAAGCCAATCTCAGATACATTTCAGAAACCTTTAGGAAGTGGAGTGCTTTTAAGTAGACTTTTAGTGCTCCATAAGCACTATGGACTTGATACTTGCAGTCAATTGCTTCATGTTTACTCTATAAAACAAACAGCAGCCATTAACCTGTATTCTTATCTTTAACCTTACTAAAATTTTAAGGGGCAAATAAAACAGAAATCTAGAGATAACAAGCATATGTCTAACAGGTAGGTTTGCACATTCCGGCAGGACTATAGCAGCCACCTCACATAGTAGGACTGGAGATTGTCTCAGTGCTCCCTTAAATCAGGAGATGAGTTAACAGCGGTGGTCTCCTCCAAGGGTGCCACAAAAAGTATGGATTTTTGTGTCTGTCACAAAATGTATGTTTGTGGTTTTTTTTTAAATTATTATTCTTATTCTCTTCCACGATGCTCCTATGTCAGACAAGATGGTAATGTACATGAATTAATTTTTTTATAGTCTTCCAAGCTTCATAGCTTCGCCTTACTATACCACAGATGGAATACTTTGGGGTCAAAGCATGTCTCACTGCACTGGAGGATACCAACAAACTCTCTCCTTTATGACAGGTGATAAATGATTTCACCATTTTAGCAAGAGGGCTGCCTTCACCTGCAAAATCAGAATTGGCAATGGTAATTAAAGAAACTGCTTGTACAGAGACATCAATGCTTGAGCAGTCTGAAACTGATGTGCTGAACAAAGATGCTTAGTTAGTTACAGACTGGATAGATACAGCTGGCCTCTGGAGCTCTGTAGACTAGGCTATTTAAATAAATGAATTTGATTTACAACTACAGAGAATCTCAATTGTAATTTTAGCATTATAAACCTCCAGAAGACATAATTTCTCTTTTCTAAAAGCATCGTTTTCTTCAGAAAAGTGCAACATAAATGCAAATGAAATGTTCTGTGAAAACATTAACAATCTCTGAAAAATCTCAGACAAACAAAATCATGAAACCATGGTATATTGCTTTTCTTTGTCAGAAGCTTTGTTTTTAATAATTTAGAGATGTTCTGTTCTGAAGAACCAAAAACATTTCATTTGGATTTCATTATTTGCTTCACTTTATTCAGCAAACTATTGTGCCATGCTGTATCACGCTATAACATAACTTCGTATATCACCCATAGAATCCTAAGCATGGCTGCACTGCACTGCATCTGCACCAGGCAGATGTCCACCCAGTACCAGTACCCTGTCTCCAGCAGTAATTAATTGTCACCATGATTTAGCTCCTGTGGAAGATTTGGAAGCTGGAGTTCACCCCGTTTTCTCAAAGGGGAAAGATCTGGATGAAGAAAGAAGGATGGGTATTTCTCCTGCCAAGTTATTTGACTGTGCTGTAAGCAGCTTTAGAAAACATAGTACCAAAAATGCTGGTGTCCTGTCTAAGCTACAGCTCCTAGTCCTCCAGATAGTTGAATTGGCATGCCCTACTTCCAGTGTGGCTCTACAGCATTAACTCACATCTCAGATACAACAGAAAGGCGATTTTGCATGACTATTTGCAGACAGTAAATGCAGGAACGGGCAGCTCAGGCATGCACAGGAAATGAAGTTGTGACAGCAGAGGCTGAGGTACACCTATGGCGTGCACAGCTCAGAGTGCCTTCATCGCACTACCAGCCAGCTCTGCTGGCTGCTGCAGCTCTATTGTAGCGTTGTGCACATTTCAGTGTCACTAAAATGATTGGTTTTGCTGGTTGTGAGTGTATTTCTCTTCTGATACCTAATTTTGAAAGCTGCCTATTTTAAGCCAGAAGAAGAGTTAAAGAACAAATTGGCAACAATTATAATAGACTGAGCATCCCTTTTCTGTGTTGAACAATAAACTGCAAGAACCATGTTCCCAAACTCCAGAGCTTTTTTAGAAAGCTTAGAGTGCAGCCATGATTCCTTCCCAAACTTATATTGAGAAATCAACATCCTACAGCACTACATTTTAACATTGAAAAAATACAACTGCATCATTCCATTAATTTGATATATTAGATAGATCAAAGTATTGAAGCCACCAAATTAAATATTAACACTGCGTGACTGGAAAGGGTAAGTTTAATGCTGGTGTAAATTTAGGAGTCTCCCTGATGGGATTAATTCAAGCCTTCAGACTTTGCAAACTAGGGCTATGGCCTCGCCACTTTAATTGCCAGAGTGACCTTTTGAAATGGGAAGGGTGAACTTAGCAGGATGAAGCACTCAAGTTCCAGAGCATTTGTTGAAGTAATTGTGATCTTATAGGATGGTAGAAAATTACAACCTCAACGTAATCTTACAAAGGGTGTAGCTACACATGGTCTCAGCACAGACAAGGGAACTGTGAAGGGGCAGTTGAGGAGGGGATGAATAACAGGAGCTTTTATGAGCTCTAAGCCAGTCCACAATCAGAGCTTTTGGCAGCCATAGCCATGTCTGTGAAGCTCAGAAACCAGGGAATCTGACAGAGACCTGTGTAATTAATTTCTCCATTCATTCATTTATTTGTTGATGCAGTGGCTGATTTGCCAAGTGATTTGCCTAGTCCAGCAAGGAAGTATGCAACTCGCAACCCTAATTCCAAACAGCTTTTAGAAAAGCATCCCAAACAATTTTCCTGGGTTTTTTTCCTACGAGGTTAAACAATAAAAGTAACAAGGAAGAATCAACAACACAAATTACTGCTGCGTAGGCAATATACTAATTAGTGGTGCTTGCTTATTGAGCCTCTGAAAAGGCCTCTGACTGTTGAGTGAAGCTGCTGACTTCGCCTGAGATACCTGCACCAGTGATGCTAGGAAGCAGCAAACCCACTGGCTGTTCTGACCTCTGGAGCCCTGGAGCTCAACCCCAGCCTGCTGCAATGGGACAGATGGGGTAGGGGATTACAAGGATGGACAGTTGTATTTCCAAACACATACCTCAGAATCTGGCTTGTCACCATGGGGCTGTGCCCTTCTCAGATATTCTTAGATGAGGTACAATGCCTGTGGGAAAGCTCAACTCTTTCCACCTATTTTCCAAGGCTTTTCAATTAGTGTTGCTCACAGCAACAGTGGTAAGTCCTTTATTCTTCTCTGTGAGGTTTGTCTTGGAGACAGCCAGCTGGGGTGGCCAAGTTGTGTAGCATGGACCAGCAGGAAACCACACCTAAACTTGCTGCATCAGCCTCTTCTAGTTAGCAGCATGCCCAGACACTTAATGCCTTTCCTGTGTCCTTCAACCTTCAGAGACTTCTTTTAGGACTGAAAATTTTCCCTTTTCTGCCTCACAGGCAATGGGAAAACCAAGTTCCCTCATCCTGGCTAACATCTTGAACTGTAGGGTGAGAGCCTGGGCAGGCTTTGGCAATCATAGTGTGTGGTCTGTAAAATGTCATTCAGGTCTGTCTTTTCTTTTGCTCTTGGTGTTATGGACAGGCACATTTAGTGTACAATGCACAAAATGCTGATATCCAGCCAGGAGACCCACTCATCTCCTTGGAGGTGTCTGTGGGAAATTCAGTTTTCAGCTTACTCTCATAGCGGTGCAGGGTGAAAGATTTTTTAAAGCTTTCTTTTTCTTTCACAAAGTATTTATCAGAATATGTACACTGTGAGCAATGAGCTGCCCTTAAGCTGCCCTTGTCAGCTTCCTGGTGCTGCAAGTAGGTTCCCCATACAGGTCACCATCCAAGAGATACTTTGCATCCCGTCTGTGTCTGCTGGGATGTATTATGATTTCAGCGCTAGCGGGATCTGCCTGCACCCTCACTGTGCTATTCCCCCCGCCAAGGATGTGATTTCTATTGCATGGAGTTGGCAGTTGTCAGCCCTGGGAGGCTGAGCCATTTCCCTAGCTCAGATTTCTAGACTTTCCTCCCTTTAGACAATATAGACTGTGTATAGAGACCAGGAAGTTTTATATAGTCAAAAGGAGGCTTTTCTTGAGAGGTTTCTTTTCCCAAGAAACACCTCTAGTCTACCTCACCAGGAGGTGAAATGAAGATGTTGAATGCATTCTCTGGTGTGCCAGGTGTAGCGTGTAGTATCAACTGTCTTCTAAAGTTCATTCTCCTCTGGGAGGAGAGGAAAATATGCTCCGTTCACATACTGACTTCATTTACCTTATTTGTGAAGGAAGTGACATGTCCTTCTGCAGATGGATGTGGGGTGCTTCCAGGGCTGAGTTTCTCCCTGGACCGCTGATTCCCAGAGCAGTGCACTCATACCCTTCTTTGAGGGGCTGGTGATGAAAGGCTCCATTCAGCTCCACACCCGCCCCCCCCCCCCCCCCCCCCGTGCTGAGATGAGAAGGGCAAGGTGCTTTTGTGCTCTGTTCTGCAGTGTGCAGACAGCATCTCTACCCTCTAAAGTCCCTCAGACTTCTCTGCTACCGTTTTGACTCCACTACATTCAGCTGGGGGATGAGATCAAGGATGTGACATTTTAAAAATCCCTGACACCACTATGAACTCCTCTTTCATTTGCATGTGCCTTTATCTCCTTCAGTGGGGAATAGCCCTTCTGAGCCCTTTCTTTCCTTACGTTGCCTGTAGCTTTTCTTTCAGTGCTCATAACCCTGTCAGACACCTGATCAGCTTGTGCAGCTCTGCCCAGCTGAAAATTGATTATTGCCATTTGCCTATGGCCTGGTTGTCCTTTTATTTTGTGCACAGCATCTTTCATGGCTCCTGTGAATAATCTGCTTCCCTTTAAGGGTGCTGTCACCAATTTCTTTACCCATGCTGTGTACCATATGTTAATGCTGCTTCTTTCTCAGGCAATGTAATCTGTTGCTATTCTTGCACTTTCTTCCCAAATGGTGTGCATAGATGTGTCTTGTCAAGGCATGTGCATCATATGCGGTCTTTCAGTGTCTTCCAGCTCAGTAGATATTTCATTTGAGGGCTCTTTTCAGAGTCTCTGACATTCTTACACCAGCCTCATTCTGTTCTGGTTGAATTCCTTTGATGGACAAATCATAATTCCTCTCTCCAGAGTTAATTCTGCTTCGTGCAGTGGCTTGCAGTCTCTATCCCAAACAGCATTTGCAAGGGAGGCACTTGCTAGGGTCTGCTCCTGAAGTTTCTGAAGCTGTGGTTCTGCTACATGAGGGCAAACTTTCCTTTTTGTACCCACTCTTTGAAAAACTCAGATTTATTTTTTTAACTTTTAGATGACAGGACTCACATTTCTACTTTGTTTTTGTTTTCCAGCAGAATTGAGGACTATTTGGAAACACCAAGGAATGGCTCTTTCTCCTGCCTCTCATGTCTTTTGCTGGCAACCTCTCTTACCTTTACTATTCTCACTCTCAGTTCACCAGTTTATAACCTCTTCCGGTGTCCTATTCAGCTGCAGTGTGTTTCAGCTCTGCCAGCTCTTTTGCCACCTCTGGTCTTACAGAAAGAACGTTTTTATCATTTGTTTTGCTCCTGAGATTGTATATTGATGTCCTTGTTACCCCAAAAGCCCCCCTTGTCTTGCTCACCACAGCCCAAGCTAGGGCCAAGGAGGACAGTAAGCACCTTGGTTTTCTGTGACCTCTCACCTCTCTGCCTTTAGCATCCCCCTGAACTCAGCAGGGCCTCGGGAACTTGACCAGCTGTAGATAGTGCCTGGATTTCCTTTGGGGTCCTTGGTTATGAACAGCATTCGACCTGCAGAGTATCTCTCTTTGTACAGTGAAGCCCAAATCACTCTTTTGTAAAGGCAGTAATAAGGCCATGGTTTAAAGTCTTTTTCACAAGTTCAAAGGTGCCTATATTTGTAACTGTATTAGTCTTTACTCTCTTTCTGTACCTGAAGTCTGCATCTGATTTACATTCGTAGTTTGAGGCATAGTCTATATAAGAAAAATGTTCTTGCTTTTATTTGGGGAAAAAAAATCATAAAATTTTGCATAAGATGCCAAAACTTCACTCACATCAAAACCCATAATAAGATCTATTTAAATTTCTATTCTAGACTTACAGTATTGTGGAATAATTAAATTCTTATGTTCATTTGAACTGAATGAACTGCAATACTCTAGGAAATTCAGTAAGCTTCCCTTCTGCTGTGGAGAACTGAAAGCAAAGCACCAATCTGTCAAAGACCAGGCAGTGATGACACCAAATCTGCACTTGATGCAAGGTCACAGGCTGCATAAAAGCCACAGAGCATTAATGTCTCTCATTGGGTTAGGATCCTGCCTGGGGGCTCTTTTCCTATAGCCTAAATTATTGCAATCTCCCTTCTGCAATTCTGGCATCTGCCAATATAGGCATAGACTGCATAGAAGCTGGGGTCCACAAGCAGCTCTCTATGGACATGTCCTTGTGACTCTGCTCCCACCAACTGCTGCAGCTCCAGGAGTTCATCGGAGTTCAAAGGGACTTGTGTGTGTATGAAACTAGAGATCATCACGGATTTCAGGGCAACTAGAAGGCTGCCCACAAGGAGAGCCAAAAAAAGTACTTGTTTCTGTTCTGTTTTGGTAGGTGGGAGTTTTCACTGGGGGCACTTGTGAAGCTGGGATTTTGGTGAATTGGCCAAAATGACCATATGTCTGAAGAGCTACCTGCAAAGAGGTATTAAAATGCACAGGTTTTGCAGCTGAGGTTGCAGTCTGAGCGTTTGACCATTCCACTGTAATGACTTTTGTCCTAATAATAACTTAAATGGTTTCCTAAACATTAACTTGAACTTGCTCAAGGGAATGGCCTTTCTTTGTTTATAATAATTTCACATGAAGTACAGCATGCACATTGGAGGGTAACTGGACTTAATGTCAATTATGAATCACCAGTTTCCTGCTCTAAATAGCATATCTTTTCAGCAACTTTACATATATCAAACTGCTCTGCAATTTTAAATGAAATTATTTAGCTGAGACTGACTTTCATTTAATGTTTCCTTTTTAAACATCAGATTTTGCACAGGGAGTGGTCTCATAAACCTGAGTGGTAGACACAAAAATTGGCTTTAATTTTTCATGGTAAATAGCAGAGAAAAACATCTTCTCCACTTTGTTTTGTGCATTTTTACTGCCAGAAAGTCACATCATGTGGGTATTGGCAGGAGAATGCAACAAAATCATAGAATCATAGAATAGCTAGGGTTGGAAAGGACCTTAAGATCATCTAGTTCCAACAACCCTGCTATGGGCAGGAACAACTCACACATTAACCACGCCACACAAGGCTATGTCCAACATAGCCTTGAACACCGCCAATAATGGAGCATTCACAACTTTCCTCTGCACTTGTTCCAACAGTTCCATGTTCTTTTTATGTTGAGGAAACCAGAACTGCACACAATACTCCAAGTGAGGTCTCACGAAAGCAGAGTAGAGGGGCAGGATCACCTCCCTCATTCTGGTGGTCCCCCTCCGTTTGATGCAGTCCAGGATACAGTTGGCTTTCTGGGCAGCAAGAGCACACTGCCGGCTCATGTTCATTCTCCCATCAAGCAACACCCCCAAGTCCTTCTCCTCAGGGCTGCTCTGAATCTCATCTCTGCCCAATCTGTGGCTGTGCCTGGGATTGCCCCAACCGAGGTGGAGGACCGTGCACTTGGCATGGTTAAACTTCATAAGGTAGGCATCAGCCCACTTCACAAGTGTGTCAAGGTCCCTCCGGATGGCATTCCATCCCTCCAATGTATCAAGCGAACCACACAGCTTGCTGTCATCAGCAAACTTGCTGAGGGCACATTCAATCCCACTGTCCATGACACTGACAAAAATGTTGAATAAGATCGGTCACAACACCGATCCCTTAGGGATACCACTCGTTACTGGTCTGCAGCTGCACATTGAGCCATTGAGCACAACTTTTTGCACGTGGCCATCCAGCCAGTTCTTTATCCACCGAGTGGTCCACCTATCAAATTGATGTCTCTCCAATTTACAGACAAAGCCAACTGCATCAAAAGGAGTGTGACCAACAGATGAGGGAGGTGATCCTGCCCCTCTACTCTGTTCTCGTGAGACCTCACTTGGAATATTGTCTGCAGTTCTGGTGTCCTCAACATAAAAAGGACATGGAACTGTTGGAACAAGTCCAGAGGAGGGCCACGAGGATGATC